>ML106212.1:10401-54022 GCA_003697995.1 Taxidea taxus jeffersonii | reverse complement strand
AAAAAAAAAAAAAAAAGACATATCTATATGCTGCAAGACACATCTATATGCTACCTGCAAGAGACTCATTTTATACCTAAAATCATCTCCAGGTTGAAAGTGAAAGGATGGAATGATCTGTCATGCTAATGGATGTCAAAAGAAAATTGGAGTAGCCATACTTATATCAAACTAGATTTGAAACTAAAGACACTAACAAGCGTTGAAGAAGGGCACTATATCATAATTTAGGGGTCTGCCCACCAAGAAGAGCTAACAGTGCCCCCAGCTTGGGAACACCCAAATATGTAAATCAGTTAATAACGAACATGAAGAAACTCATTGATAATAATGCAGTAGTAGTAGTAGGGGACTTTAATGCCCCATTTATAGCAATGGACAGATCTTTTAAGCAGAAAATCAACAAGGAAACAATGGCTTTGAATGACACACTGGACCAGATGGTCTTAACAGATATATTCAGACATTTCATCCTAAAGCAGCAGAATACACTTTTTTTTTTCTTAAGATTTTACGTATTTTTTGAGAGAGTGCACGCACACATTTTCTGAGAGAGAAGCAGACTCCCTGTTGAGCTGGGAGCCCGACTCAAGACTTGATCTCAGCACCCTGGGATCATGACCTGAGCTGAAGGCAGGTGCTTAACAGACTGAGCCACCTAGGTGTCCAGAATACACATTCTTTGTGAGTGCACATGGGACATTCTCCAGAATAGATAATGTACTGAGTCACAAATCAGCCCTTAACAAGTACAAAAAGATTGAAATCATATCATGAATGTTTTCAGATCACAACACTATGAAATTTGAATTCAACCACAAGAAACATTTTGGAAATGCCACAAATACATGGAGGTTAAAGAGCATCTTTAAGAATGATGAATGGGTTTAACCAGGAAATTAAAGAAGAATTTAAAAAAATACATGGATGCAAATACAAGTGAAAATACTCCAGTCCAAAACCTTTAGAATGCAGCAGAGGCAGTCCTAAGAGGGAAGTATATTGCAGTACAGGCCTACCTCAAGAAACAAGGAAAGGCTCAAATACACAAACTAACTTTACATACAGAGGAGCTAGAAAAAAAAAAAAAACAACAGCAAGTAAAGTCTAAAGCCAGCAGAAGAAAGGAAATAATAAAGATAAAAGTAGAAATAAATTCTATAGAAATAAAAAAACCAGTAGAACAGATCAGAGGAGCTAAGAGCTGGTTCTTTGAAACCCTAGTCAGACTTACCACAATGAAAAGAGAAAGGGCCCGAATAAAATCACAGATGAGAGAGGAGCAATCACAACCAATACTAGAGAAATACAATTATAAGAGAATATTGTGAAAAATTATATGCCAATAATCTGGGCAGTCTGAAATTCCTAGAAACATTCCTAGAAATGTAAAAACTACCAAAACTGAAACAGGAAGAAATAGAAAATTAGAACAGACCCATAACCAGCAAAGAAATTGAATCAGTAATCAAAAATGTTCCAATGAACAAAATTCCAGGACCAGATGGCTTCCCAGGGGAATTCTACCAGACATTTAAGGAAAAGTTAATACCTTTTCTTCTCAAAGTGTTCCAAAATATACCAGATGGAAGGAAAGCTTCTAAACTCATTCTGCAAGGCCAGCATTACCTTGATTCCAAAACCAAATACCCCACTAAAAAGCAGAATTACAGGCCAATATCATGGATAAACATAGATGCAAAAATTCTCAACAAGACAACACATCAAATCCAACAGACATTATAAAAGAATTATTCACGATAATAAATGACATTCATGGGCTTCAGGATTGGCTCAGTATTTGCAAATCAAGCAACGTAATCTACCGCGGTAATAAAAGAAAGGATAAGAACAATATGATCCCCTTAATAGATGCAGAAAAAGTATTTGCAAAATGGAGCATACATTCTTTTTGTTGTTGTTAACAGTTTTAATCTTTTTTTTTTAATATTATTTATTTTTTAGAGAGAGAGAAAGCACGAGCTCAGGCAGACAGAGTGATAGACAGAGGCAGAGGGAGAAGCAGGCTCCCCGCCGAGCAAGGAGCCTGATGTGGGACTCGATCCCAGGACGCTGGGATCATGACCTGAGCCGAAGGCAGCCGCTTAACCAACTGAGCCACCCAGGCGTCCTGGAGCATACATTCTTGATAAAAACACTCAACAAAGTAGGTATAGATGGAACATATGTCAGTTGTCATAAAGGCCCTATATGAAAGACCCACAGCTATTATTATCCTCAGTGGGGAAAAACTGAGAGCTTTTCTGCTGTGGTAAGGAACACAATATGGATGTCCACCCTAACCATTACTATTTAGCATGGTACTAGAAGTCTTAAGCTCAGCGATCAGATAACAAAAAGAAAAGGCATCCAAATCAGCAAGGGAGAAGTCAGACTTTCACTATTTGCAGCTGACATATTACACTATGTAGAAAA
Organism: Taxidea taxus jeffersonii; assembly: GCA_003697995.1. Lineage (NCBI taxonomy): Eukaryota > Metazoa > Chordata > Mammalia > Carnivora > Mustelidae > Taxidea > Taxidea taxus. The sequence goes on along the minus strand of ML106212.1, from coordinate 51,586 downwards.
CCCGAAGACTCCACCAAAAAATTGCTAGAACTAAGATGTGAGTTCAGCAAAGTTGCAGGATATAAAATCAAGGTACAGAAATATGTTGCACTTCTATACACCGATAATGAAGCAGCAGGAAATCAAGGACTTGATCCCATTTACAGTTGTACCAAAAACCATAAGATACCTAGGAAGAAATCTAACCAAAGAGGGAAAAGATCTGTACTCTGAAAACTGTAGAACACTTATGATAGAGAAATTGAAGAAGACACAACAAAATGGAAAATCATTCCATGCCCATGGATAGGAAGAATAAATATTGTGAAAATGTCTTTTCTTCCCAAAGCAGTCTACACATATAATGCAATTCCTATCAAATTACCACCAGCATTTTCATAGAGCTAGAACAAACAATCCTAAAATTTGTGTGGAACTACAAAAGACACTGAATAGCCAAAAGTGATCCTGAAAAAGAAAGCCAAAGCTGCAGCCATCAGAATTCCAGTTGTCAAGCTGTATTACAAAGCTGTAATCATCAAGACAGTATGGTACTGGCACAAAAATAGACACTTAGATGAGTGGAACAGAATAGAGAATTCAGAAATGGACCCACAACTGTATGGCCAACTAATCTTCGACAAAGCAAGAACATACCCAAAGGAAAAAAGATAGTCTCTTCAATAAATGGTGCCAAGAAAATTGGACAGCCAGCCACTTGCAGAAGAATGAAACTGGACCACTTTCACCATACAGAAAAATAAATTCAAAATGGATGAAAGACCTCAGTGTGAGACAGGAAACCTTCAAAATCTTAGAGGAGAGCACAGGCAGAAACCTTTTTTAACCTGGGGTGTAGCAACTCCTTACTAGACATGTTGCTGGTGGCGAGGGAAACAAAAGCAGAAATGAACTATTAGGACTTCATCAAGATAAAAAGCTTCTGCTCAGCAAAGGAAACAATCAACAAAACTAAAAGGCAGCCTATGAAATGGGAGAAGATACTGACATATGACATTGACACATGACATATCTGATAAAGTGTTATTATCCAAAATCTATAAATAACTTGTCAAACTCAATACACATAAAACAAGTAATCCAATTAAGAAATGGGCAGAAGACATGAATAGATATTTTTCCCAAGAACATATACAGATGACCAAAGGCATATGCAAAAGTGCTTGGCATTATCCATCATCAGGGAGATACAAATCAAAACCACAGTGATATACCACCTCACACCAGTCAGGATGGCTAAAATTAACAACTGAGGAAACAACAGATACTGGTGAAGATGCAGAGAAAGGGGAATCCTTTTGCACTGTTGGTGGGAATGCAAACTAGAGCAGCCACTCTGGAAAACAGTATGGAGGTTCTTCAAAACGGTAAAAATAAACCACCCTGCAATCCAGCAATTGCACTGCTAGATATTTACCCAAATGATAAAAAAAAAAATACGGATTCAAAGGGGTATAGGCACCCCAGTGTTTATGCAGCATTATCAACAATAGCCAAATTATGGAAAAAGCCCAAATATCCAAGTGATGAATGGATAAAGAAGAGGTGGTATACACACACACATGAAATCTTGCCACTTGCAATGATGTGAAGGGTGCTAGAGTGTATTATGCTAAGTGAAACAAGACAGAGAAAGACAAATACCATATGATTTCACTCATGTGGAATTTAGGAAATGAAACAGATGAATATATGGGAAAGGGGGAATAAAAGAGCAAGGGAAACAAACCATAAGAGACTCTTAAAGTTAGAGAAAAAACTAAGATTGACGGACGGTTGTGGGTAGGGGTTAAATGGGTGATGGGTATTAGGGAAGGTCAGTTGTTAGGATGAGAACTGGGTGTTACCTGTAAGTGATGAATCACTAAATTTTGTTCCTAAACCAGTATTTCACTGTATGTTAACAAACTAGAATTTAAATAAAAATTTGGGAAATTTCATTCATTCATGAAATATTAAATACCCATAATTGGTCTAAAATCTTACAGACACACAGAAATGTACATACAGTCCACATTCTCACGAAGCTTGCAATCAAATAGGGAACTTTGTGCCATTAAATAAGTAATTAATTGTAAATGTGGTTAATGTTAAGATAATGAGGTTTCTGTGAGAGGATGTGGGAGATCTGGAAAAGGTATGTGATAATAAATGGAAAGATGATGGGCAGTGGGATGAAAGCATTTTTGCAGGGGAGAGTGACAGCTATGAACACTGGCTACAGCAAGGAAAAGGGTTTGGGAGAGATAAAAGGTAGAGTTAGGGAGAGCAGTTGGGAAGCTCTGGTAGTGATCTAGATGAGAGATGATGTTGTGAAAACGATTTAAAGTTTTTGCAATACACCAAAAATCCAACATCTACTAAGGGACACTACCAGTTGATACTCCTGTGAAAACCCTTTTATGACTCCAGTAAAAATGCAGTGTTGGTTAAAAGGGATAGTATGATTTAACAATCATGAGAATTGGAGATGTTTCCCAAATGATAAAAAGATTTGTTGTACAATTTCTGATTTCTTACTCTAACCAATTTTATTGATTGATTTATTTATAGTTATCCAAAGTGATATTGTTAAGTGGAATGGTAAACTGTTGTATCAGAAATCAAGAAAAGAGTACAATGAAGGAGCAGGGAATGTTATTTAAAAATTAGATTAAGGAATATTATTACAAGTATATGACTAAAACTTTTCTAAAGCAAAAGAACATTCTAACATATATGAAACTTTGGTGGTAAATCACTAATAAAATTTTGTAATGTCATCAATGTATTTTAATACTCTACCATGTAGGATCAGTAACCTGGAATTTGTTTTTTATTAAGTAGTATTTCAGGAGCTTCACAGTCCAGAGCAGATGTTGATTCATTATAAATGAAGTAATTTTAAGATCTTTTGAAAAAGTAAAGAATATATTAATATAGTCTTCCTACAAGAAAGCTAAGATAATTCAGAAAGGTAGGGGCAGATTATAAGGGCCTCCTTGTTACTCTGTAGCCTGAGAAAAAACCTCTTTTATAGGTGGATGTTTATCCATATTTTTTTGATGTACAGGCAATTGTGTGTATTTTATATGTAATGAAATACATAGATCTACGTCTTTTTTTTTTTTTTAAGCATTAATGATTTACTCTATATGTGTTCTGGAGATTTGAAATGAAAGAAATACCATATTTTGACCAAGAACATTATTATCTACATAAAGCAAGGATAGGATGTTTCAGCATTGGAAATTCACCACATTACCAAAGAGGAAGAGTTACATAATCACCTCAGTAGATCCTAAACACATTTGATAAAATTTAATACCTTCTCTTTAGAAGTTGAGGCAGAAAAACATACTTGATATATTTTCTTTACTGTTCTAGAAGTAACTTTCATGTGTGTATATCCATATGTATCACAAACTCAATGCAAAGTAATTGAAAAATGCATTAAAAATCATTTGATTGAACTCCTGAGATTATGCATATATATTTTCTCAGAATTTCTTTGTAGTTTGCTGATGAATTCATTATATTTTTGCCATGTCATTACATTTTTTTCTCCAAAGGCATAGAGTATGGAACAATTGCATTTTAGCCATTTATATATGTTGGGACATTGAAGTTATACACATCCTAAATTATTTCTCTGAAGATATTCCTTAGGATAGAGTTAAATATTTTGGGCAATGGGTACATGGAAGTTTTTTCTCTGTATTGTGAATTTGCCCTTCTGAAAGTTACAGTAAAAATGGTCTATGAGAGAGTTCATTTACATATGTGACATGTTAACAGAAAAAAATAATTGGGAGAAAATTACAGTAATTGTTGTATATAAGGCAACCAAACTTTTCACCTTGTGTAGGTGCTTTTAAAAATGGCTTTTTTTTTTTTTTGATTCCTCAGAAAACCAGACAAACAAAACAATAGATACTTCTGTTAATAAGAAAGCAGCTGATAGCACATCACAGGTAAGATTTCTTCTGTTTCAAAGTAAAATTCTAATTATAGTCCACAGGATAGTGGATTTTCATCAATACTCTTTAATACAATGAAAATTATTCTAATTTAGTAATCATATTCTCAGACCTAAATTTCAATTTTTGTTTTTCAGTTTCTACTTTTGAGATTTCTTATACACTTGTTAATAGTATATTTTCCTTTACTTCTTTAAATGTATTCTTAAAAGCTGTTTTGAAGACTTTGCTGAATTCAGCATCTGGTTCCACTTGGGATTCACTTTCTTTTGACTGTCTTTTGTCCTTAGTTGGATTCTGCTTTACTGGGCTTTGCATGTTTGTCTAATAACTTTTGATAAAACTTAGTAAATTTTGAAAATTGGGCCTTATAAATACATTGCTGCAAGTGGATTCTTTTACATTCTTTAAGAACTTGTTAAGAGGGTGCCTGGATGGCTCAGTGGGCTAAGCCTCTGCCTTCAGCTCAGGTCATGATCTCAGGGTCCTGGGTTCGAGCCCTGCATCGGGCTCTCTCCTCAGCAGGGAGCCTGCTTCCCCCCTCCCCTCTCTCTGCCTGCCTCTCTGCCTACTTGTGATCTCTGTCCGTCAAATAAATAAATAAATAAATAAATAAATAAATAAAATCTTAAAAAAAAAAGAATTTGTTAAGAACTTTAAATTTTGGATTGTAGATTTTTGTGTGTGTTAAATCATTTCCTATGAAGTCATTATCATAGAAACATTCATAATTGTAAGATTTAGAATTACATCATTGTCTTTGGATTGGGCCTGAATTTTTTAATATCAAGGAATTATTTTCCTTAATTACATAAAATTTGAATTTTGTAGTTGAAAACCTTAATCATTTGGAGCTGATTTCAGTGTAATATGTTATAAAGTAATTATGATTAACATTACACAGCATATGTTATACCTGGTGTTAAGCTCTTTGTATGCATATTTGGATTCATCCTTATAACAGACCCCATATCCAGAGTTTGGAAATTGAAGATGTTATCTTTTAACATAAATTCACATTGCTAATATGAGCTGGAACTAAAAGATGCCCTTAGTCTTTTTGACTTAAAGATATTGGCTCTTTAGGTCTGTATTGTACTACTTCCTTTTTTGTTGCTATTATGTAGAATTTTAAATTACATTTCTAATGATTTGGGACAATGGGTTGATTTCAGTCAGGTTGGATGTCAGCTAATAGTGTAGCATATACCATATCTTATTATAGCATACCTTTTGTTAGGGGAGAAGATTATTTTATATAACCTGATTCTAGCTTTGAAGTTGCCTTTGGTGCTTTGGTGAATTAAGACTGATAAATTGGTATAGGATTGATCAGTAAATGCTGGAAAATGGTGTTTATGTTTAATCACTTAACAGTGAAAGTACCTAATCACTTCACTAGCTCTATGCAGTGGGCAAATAAAAAAACTTCTAAAATTTCTTGTGAAAATCTTCCAAAATTATTTTTTGTATGACAGATGTATAGCTCACGAGTATTTGGGGTCATTTGTCTGACAGACTCTGTATTTTTCAAGGAAAGCCATTTAGTGTTCTAGATTGAACCAGGCTATTTATTATCCTTCTTGCCCCTTAGTATTATTTCATTTTCCCCTTACGTCTGCCAGAGTTTCCTTTGCAAAACGCAGAAGTTTTGTTTTTCAGAGTGGAAAAGCCACAGGCAGTGATTCAGGTGGTGTCATTGATCTCACAATGGATGATGAAGAGAGTGGAGCTTCACAAGGTACTTATAAGTAATTGTACCAGTACCAGGGAATGTTTTGATAACATTTTTTCTTTTAATCCAGTATAGTAATCAGTGAAGACAGATCTCTGTAGCTTATGCTTGATGTATTTGTATCTGTTTTAGAATAAAAGTTTTTTTATATTATGCCATATAGTGGTTACCTATTTTTGAGGGCTTTATCTGAGATGCAGGCATTTATTCCATAGGCTATCCTATACCTTCTTTGAGATTAGACACTCTTTGTGTATCTTATTTTAATAACTGGATAATGTAAATAAGCAACACTTTATATTATCAAACAAAAGAACCTAAACAGTGGTAAAGATCACTGATAAAAAAAATTCATCAATATATATATGCTTAGGAGAATGTCCTTAGATATATGTGAATATAGGAAATGAAATTATTCTGATTGACATGATATTGTATTGAGTTCAGTAATAGCATTCTCTCATGAAAAACAATGTAAAACTCTATTTCTATAAATGTGACTTAGAATATGTGATAGAATCAACAGTGAATTATTTAAGGCCGTGATGTGATGTTTTAATGTGGTAAATGTGTACTTAAAATAGAAATAAATTGTTCATTTAGTAGTAATGTGACTGAGTGGCAAGCAAATGTAAAATTGGCAAATGAAAGAAAAACCTGTATTTCTAGTTTTTGCCTATCAATAATAATCATAATGTCTCACTTTTAATTAATAGACCCTAAAAAGCTAAACCATACTCCTGTGTCAACTATGGGTTGTTCTCAGCCTGTGTCTCGACCATTGCAACCCATCCAGCCAGCACCACCTCTTCAGCCATCTGGGGTGCCAACAAGTGGACCATCTCAGACAACCATACATTTACTTCCCACAGGTAAACTTCATTGAGTTGAAGCTTTTAGTTTTTCTTATGGTGAAATATGACTATGGAAGTAAGTAGAAAGATTAGGTAGAAAATTAAGGATAATTCTCTGTTTTTTAGAGAACAGTGCATCTTCTTGAACATAGTGTAACTTAGATTTGCTGACCTTCTTAAGTAGCAGCTCTGACTGATATGGAGTGGTTATAAGGAAGAAAAATTACATATGTGTCATCTGCCACTATAAGCAGCAGAAATGAATATAGTGTCTCTTTATGGGGGCAGCTATAATGGTTCATTCTGATTATGACCACAAAGTAATAGTTGACTGATGAAGAAATAAATTTTAAATGATCCTTAATGTGAACTAGTTTTAACTTGCCTGACACTACCTTTGGAGATATATACTAATGTTTTACACACTGCCTCTCAAGAAGTTATAATTACTTTCTTTTCTTTTCTTTTTTTTAAGATTTTTATTTATTTATTTGAAAGAGAGAGATCACAAGTAGGCCAAGACGCAGGCAGAGAGGGGGAAGCAGGCTCCCTGCTGAGGAGAGAGCCCGATGCAGGGCTCGAACCCAGGACCCTGAGATCATGACCTGAGCCAAAGGCAGAGGCTTAACCCACTGAGCTACCCAGGCACCCCTTGTCTTTTAAGATTTTTATTTATTTATTTATTAGAGAGCACACAGGTAGGCCAAAGAGTACAGGGGAAGGGTGGAAGAAGGGGATAGAATCTTGAGCAGACTCTGCGAAGAGCAGAACCTGGCACGGAGCTCAGTCTCACAACCCTGAGATCATGACCTGAGTTGAAACCACGAGTTGGACACTCAACTGACTGAGCCACCCAGGAGCCCCAAGACAGTTTGTCTTTTTTTTTTTTTTTAAGATTTTATTTATTTATTTGACAGAGCAGGAGAGCACAGGCAAGGGGAACAGCAGAGGTAGAGGGAGAGAGAAGCATGCCCCCTGCTGAGCAGAGAGCCAGATGTGGGGCTCTATCCCAGGATCCTGGTATCATGACCTGAGCCGAAGGCAGTCGCTTAACTGACTGAGCCACCCAAGGTGCCCCTGTCTTTTTTTTTTTTTTTTTAATAAAATAGCCCATCATTAGAGATTTATCTGCGAAATTATGTTTGGACTTTTCTCATTAAGGAAAACATTGAGTTCACCTGGAATTGTATGTATTCAAATCAAAGTTTAAGTCACCACTTTAGATAATTTGGAAGGAAATACCATTAAGCAGACCATGTATAGAATAGATAATAAAGAGATGAAGAGGTAGGCATTCCTCCTTGTGTACATTCTACCCCTTTCTAAATGCTCACATTGAAAGTTTAGATATATAAAGAGTAAGTAAAGATGTTAGTAAATAAACCATTAGTAAAGAAACCTTTTTATCTTTGTCATACCCAATTTTTACTTCCAGATTTGTTTTATTTTGGAACCCAGTTTTCCATATGAAAGTAGATTTATTATTATTTATTATATAGTTAATATGTGGTTATTTGTAAAATGTGATGATAATTCAGAGTTATTAACAAGAAAATGTTAACTTCTAAAATAATTATTGTAGTTCCATGCTGCTAGTGAACATTTAGGACTTTTTTGATAAATATGTATTAACATCACTCAAGGCATAAATGTTCTCTGAAACGTGAATTAGGAGGAATGCTGGAGTAGAGAAGGAAGAATTCTATATTTTAATTGATGTTTTATTGTTTTGAATTAAAAGATGGTTTGGCTCACCTAAAGAAAATGTCCATTATAATAACCAGCCAGTTTCTTGAACTGTGAGAATACAGTTACCCCTGGATTTATGCCATTAGTAGAAGGCCTGGAAGGCCCCAAATCCCACTCTACTAAGAATAATTAAACATTAAGGAGTAAAAATTTGCTCTTTTAAGTCATTCCCTTAAGGTCATACTCTCAAGTCTTTTTCTTCACATGTTTTTATCATCAAGTCAAACTAAAGAGTGGGGAGGGAACTAGACGTGGTTGAAGTGCTTTTTTATTCTGAAGTTTGTATTGTAATAATAGTTACTATTAATTTTGGTTGACTATATCTCTTTCAAGTTACAAAAGGAGACTGTTGTATTTCTCTCTTTATTATAGTTAGATTTTATGCAAAATTAATTACCATTAATAACTGTTTACTTAACATAACTGCATTTTAATGTTTTTCTGCTTTTCATTAGCTCCCACCACCGTAAATGTAACACATCGTCCAGTAACTCAGGTGACCACAAGACTCCCTGTACCGAGAGCTCCTGCAAACCACCAAGTGGTTTATACAACTCTCCCAGCACCACCAGCTCAGGCTCCCCTGCGAGGAACTGTTATGCAAGCTCCTGCTGTTCGGCAGGTTAATCCCCAAAATAGTAAGAGACTTTTCTTCTTGTGTATGGCCTCACGTTCCATGTAGTCCTTCAGCATTGAGTGGGCTTATATTGACATTAGATTTAGCAAAAAATGCGAAATGATTTTTTATATATGTATGTACATATATATGTAATATATCATTATAGCATCATTTTTAAATGACTCTTAATTATAATTACGTAATTATATAATTATAATTATAGCATTTAGAATTATATATAAATTATTATATATGTAATTATATATTAGTTATTATAAATATAATTATCTATGTTACTTAAAATTAATAATTAATTAATATAGATTAATTAATTTTTCTTCTTCTCTGAGAGAGTTAACCAGAAAAATTGGACATGTATATTATATGATTTGTGCTCCATCTGTCATCTTCAATTTACTTTATTTATTTTTTTAAAGATTTTATTTATTTATTTATTTGACAGACAGAGATTACACAAGTAAGCAGAGAGTCAGGCAGAGAGGGGAGGGGAGAAGCAGGCTCCCTGCTAAGCAGAGAGCCCGATGCGGGACTCCATCCCAGGACCCTGGGATTATGACCTGAGCCGAAGGCAGCGGCTTAACCCACTGAGCCACCCAGGCGCCCCTTCAATTTAATTTTACTTATGGCCTGTATTATCACAATGCTGTATTTCATAATGGTCTACAGTCTTAAGAGATACCTTGCCTAATTAAAGTGGGAATGATTAATTTTGCCATAGCCCAGATAATGGAAATAATGATTAAGGGTAGCCTCCAGTGAGAGAAGAGCCTTAAAGGTAGGGGAAGATGGCTGAGAAATAGAAGACAGGAACATGTTAAAAGGATACCTATTGTTTCTACACACATACATATATATAATTATATGTGTATGTTATATTTATAATTATATAGATTATATTTAGTAGTAAAATCTATCATACAAACAGAAGTTTATATAAAAAGCATATGTAAAGTTTAAAGAAAACTAACAAAATGAATCACCTATAAAATCTTACCAGTCTAAGAAGCAGAGCTGATATAGGCCTGATCCTACAGGCCTACTGTATACCTTCATTGTTTCCCTCTCCCTTTTCATCTGAGGTAACCACGGTCTTCACTTTCTGCTTTTCTGTATGATTTTGCCACCAAATATCACCAAAAATACTTAGTTTTGCAAAATTTAATACCAGGGACAAATCTAGCTGGTTAAAGAAACTACCATTATTAGATGATGATTTTGAGGAGAAAATAAACTAAGCAAAGGCTCTGGTTCACAATATGGCTTCATTTTTTCTCAAGTTTACAAGAGCGTTTTCTGGGAAACAGTCAGTAGGGTCATGAATGAGTTCTGGGTAACTGGGCTTACCGTAGTCAGGGTATGGGCCAGGAACTGAATATATGGCATTAATACGGTCCAGGCAGTAGATGACTTTAAATTGACTGTTTCTATTGCCCTAACATATGCCCAAATAGTTTTCTGTTAAGTGAAAAAACTATCCTCAGCTGTTTTGCGCAGCATGGAGAAAAAGTAAGAAACCTCATTAACACAAACCAAGGATAACATATCGTCAAGATTTCTGTTCTAGTTGAAAAGAGACAGCAGAGATTTTTTTTTCTTTTTTACATTTGAGAGAGAGACACAGATAGCTAGAGAGGGCATACAGGTGGGGAGGAGAGGGAGTAGGCTCCTCAATGAGCAGGGAGCCCAAGGTGGGGCTCGATCCCAGGACCCTGGAAGATAACCTGAGCTGAAGACAGACTCTTTTTTTTTTTTTTTTTAAGGATTTTATTTATTTATTTGACAGAGATCACAAGTAGGCATAGAGGCAGAGAGAGAGAGAGAGGAGGAAGCAGGCTGTCCGCAGAGCAGAGAGCCCGATGCGGGGCTCGATCCCACGACCCTGGGATCATGACCCGAGCCAAAGGCAGCGGCCTCAACCCGCTGAGCCACCCAGGCGCCCCTGAAGACAGACTCTTAACCGGCTGAGCCACCTGGTACCCCAAGCAGAGCAATTTTTGAGGATAGCTTCAGTTTGCCTACCTTTAGTTACACTGCTCCATTCTGGCCCGTTTGATGTCTAACTGTGATATACATACCACTATGTTCTACTGTTCTAGGGTTTTTGGTTATAGTCCTCTTGGTAGGGATTCCATTTATTTCTCTCCTGTGCTGGATCTCCACTGTTTCTTATATCTCATATTTTTCTGTTTCTTGATTTTCTTTCTCATAATTGGTGGCACACATCTTCCAAGGGCTTCTTGAGAAAGAGTTTATGGAAATACATTTTTTTTTTTGGTTGCTTGTATACAGGAAAATTTCTTTCTCCTCATGCTTGTTATTTGGTTGAGTATTTTTGTTTTTCCTTCCAAATTTTAAAAATATCACTTTGCTGGCTTTGAGTGTTTAATCAGTGTTCTACCAAATTTAGAATAGAAATTTAGGGCTTGTTTGTTTGTTTTAGAGAGGGAGAGAGATGGGGGTGGAGCAGAGGGAGAGAAACTTAAGCAGCTCCATGTTCAGTGCAGAACCCCATGCAGGCTTGATCTCACAACCCTGAGAGCATGACCTGAGCTGAAATCAAGAGTCAGATGCTTAACTGACTGAGCCACACAGGCGTCCTTAGAATTCTAGTTTTATGTCTTAATTTTCTTTTGTAGGTGTCACTGTTCGAGTGCCTCAAGCAACTACATATGTTGTAAACAATGGACTAACCCTGGGATCAACAGGACCTCAGCTCACAGTGCATCACCGACCACCACAAGTGCATACTGTAAGTGTTGATGTTTGGATTTTCAAACTCTCGACTGTAGAGCTGTCAAATATTATTGTAGTTAGCTTATCCTTCTGCCTAGTTGTATCAAGAGGAAATGACAGGTCTTCTGTTTTTCCAACAGAAAGTTAAGTAAGAAAATAGATTTTACCATTATGAATAAATGTTCTTAGGAATGATAGTCCTCAGGATCAGTGAGGTTGCTTATGTTGGTATATAGTGTTTAAGAAGAGTCCACAGCTAGGGCATGTGGAGTAAAAATAGACCATTTTTAACTTAATGATTACATTAAAAAGAGTATTTTTGAGTATTAAAAAGTATTTTTTCATGTTCTAGCTTTATTCTTTTCCTCAAAACCTTAGAGTAGTTCTAATTGGTACATTGCCATCACTTTATTGTTTTTAATACTCCAGTGGTATTGGGAATTCATTTGTTAAGAGATGACAGAGAAAAATCAAAGATTTTTCCTTAGGTTTAGGCTCCAAAACAATGTCATATTATTCTGTGACATGATTATAATAGTATTTGGTATAGTATACCATGTAAATGAAAATGCTGGCTTTATGAGAAGGAAGGAAACCGAGATTTCAAATCACTTTTCACCAAGCAAAGTGTCCCTTTTTAAGTATGCCTAATAAAATTGCTAGCATTTCTTGAGCACTTGCTGTGTGCCAGGCACTGTTAATATACTTGGTCCTCACTCAGAAATCCTTTAGGATTCTTGTTCTCCTTTTTTATTTTTATTACAAATATGGCAGCTAATACACAGAAAATAACCCCAATAAGCCCAAGGTCTTACCTCATAAAAACTCATGCATTCCAGCTTTCTAATCTATCCTCTTAGCAGCTATTTTTCTTATTCCACTACAATGAAAAAATTAGTGTTAATGAAGCACTAACTATATGGACTAGTATAGTCCATATAATATAACATATACTAAATATATGTTAATGGAACACTAACAGGCACTCTACTAAGTATAGGTATTATTTTACTTAATTCTCACAACCCTATGAGGATCATTATTCTCCTTTTTATAGAAGAAGATACTGTGTCACAAAGATGTTAAGTGGTTACTCAGGTTACTCAGTGTCATTATCCAAGCTACTGTCAGAGCCATTTTAATGCGGGCTCTCTGATCCCAACACCCACAGTGTTTTCAGTGTTTCAAACCTGGCCCTGGGGGGCCTGGGCAGCTCAGTCTGTTAAGCATCTGCCTTCATCTCAGGTCATTGATCCCAGGGTCCTGGGATCAAGCCCCACATCGGGCTCTCTGCTCAGCAGGGAGCCTGCTTCTCCCTCTCCCTCTGCCTGTCACTTTCTCTGCTTGTGCTCTCTCTCTGACAGATACATAGATAAAATCTTAAACTATATTAAAACAACAACAACAACAACAAAATCTGGCCCTGTTAGAATATATGGTGAATATACCTTTACTGTTGTTTACAGCTACAAATAATTTCTTTCATTCCATATTCCTTCAAAAAATACAGAGTAAAAATCTCTATTATGGTAGTTTTTGCAGATTTGATGACCTATCAAGAGCTTTATTTTAAAAAAACAAACCAGGAGCCCATGTGTATCATCTTATAATAAACTATGTATCTTACAGGAGGAGCTTTTTAAAAATTTTTAATGTAAAAATTGCTTTCAAATGAGAATTTTCAAGTACAGAAATAGAGAGTATACTATGATAATTCCTACTTACCCATCACTCGTCACCTATCAGCATATGGCTAATCTTTTTCATATATGATGCCACCCACTTGCACTAATAGCCCACCTAGACACTGGGCTAGGGATCTAGACAAGTAGATCCCTATTGTCTTATTTGTAAAACTTGAATAAAAGTTGAATAAAAACCACCGTTGCAATGGCAAAAATGAGAAAAACAAAACTCAGTTCACTTAATATTAAGTTTCAGGATATGAACAGATTCAGAATCCTAGAATTTTAAGAATTAGAAGGGATATAACAGCCGTTAAAACTGTTGTCAAACTCCTTAAATTTCTGTGCTTCCTCCAGTCGGATTCATGGCTTCAGCCATTTTCTCTTGGATCTTGCTAGCTACATGTTTATTTAATGTTATTTACTTAGCTAACTAAATCACTTAAGGAAGAAAAAGATAAGTTGAGACAGAAAATAAAGCAAAATGACCAGCATTCAAATCACTTGTATTTCTTCAGCTTTCAGTATTTTATTTAAATGCAATTTTTTTTCTAATTTTATGTTAATTTTAGCTTTTTAACTGTGGATTCTACCTTTTTCCAGCTGTGTATATGAATGTGTTTTCCACTAGGCATATGAATTTAAGCACATTTGCATTCCTTGAAGTTATCCAGCATACCCTTTTTGAGTTTGTCCTATGTGGACGGTACTGTTACTAAGCTTTGACAGGGAATGGAGATTAAAAAGATGGCGTCAGACCCTCACAGAATTCACTGTTTAGTGTGTGTAAATTACCCATTTATGAAGTGCATATTAAAACATAGTTCTTGTTAAATTTTTTTTTTTTTTTAGTTTTTGTTAAATTTAATTAAGGAAATCTTGTTTCATAACTTTTCAGTCTAAAGTCAGTGAGCAAACGATACATTTCACTTGGAAAAAAAAAGATCATTCCATACCCCTTTTTCCTGGCTCACACTTGAATCTTTTAGAAGAAAAATAACTATCACTGTAATCTTTATTAAAACCTAGAAATAGGGCGCCTACGTGACTCACCTGGCTAAGTGTCTGCCTTTGGTTCAGGTCATGATCCCAGAGTCCTGGGATGGAGCCCTCTCCCTCTGCATCCCTCCCCACTTGTACTCTCTCTCTCTCTTTCTCTCAAATAAATAAATAAAATAAAATCTTAAAAAAACATAGGTACAATGATAATAATAATGTTCAATGTTAGAAACAAGTCAGTTTGAAATCACACACTTAATATTCATGCTTTTTCATCATATGGCATTAACCTACTTTTCCAGATTTCTTTTCTGATTCATATGCCCTACATCTAAGCAAAAGTTAATACTTGTTTTTGCCCATAAATCCCCCTAACTTTCATAGCCCCATGCCTTTACTCATGCTTTACCTATTGGCAGAAAGGGGTACACACTGTTTCTCCATTTCTAAATCTTACCTTTCATAGTTTATCTTAAATGTCACCTTTTTTGGACAGACTGACCCAGGAACATAATATATATTCAGCATTAAATGTGCTTATTTATGATACGCTACTGTCCTTGGGTGGAAAAATGGCTTAAAAATGAAAGTAGAGTTGAATACGCAAATTACATATGTATAGTAGATTGCCACAAATGATATTTTAAAATGTTACATTATTCTAAAATGAGATTCTATAGCATAGATAATTAAATTATTTTATTAGAGATAGATGATGATTTTAGTTTCTGTCGAAATGATTTTCTATCAGCATAAGCTTTTCTTTGCCATGGAAAGCTTTAGTATTTTAAATGTAGAAAGTATGGAGTCACCTCCGCACCATTGTTTATAGTATGACTGGTATAAATCAAATGGAGCTAGCCAAATGTGGTATAGTATTTGGTATTTCTTAGTATTCTTGTTGTAAAAGGATAGCTCTCTAAATGACGTCCAGGATGTTTTAGTTCTAGCCTTCAGATATAGTCCTTTCTGTGATCATTATTAAATCAATAGGACTCTTCTTTTGTTAGGAGCCCCCACGCCCTGTACACCCAGCACCCTTACCAGAAGCCCCACAGCCACAGCGCCTGCCCCCAGAAGCTGCCAGCACATCTCTGCCTCAGAAGCCACACTTGAAGTTAGCACGAGTTCAGAGTCAAAATGGCATTGTACTGTCCTGGAGTGTCCTGGAGGTAGATCGAAGCTGTGCCACTGTTGACAGCTACCATCTCTACGCTTACCATGAGGAACCCAGTGCCACTGTGCCCTCACAGTGGAAAAAGATTGGCGAAGTAAAGGCACTTCCCTTGCCCATGGCATGCACTCTCACCCAGTTTGTATCTGGCAGCAAATACTACTTTGCAGTACGAGCCAAGGATATTTATGGACGTTTTGGACCTTTCTGTGATCCTCAGTCAACAGATGTGATCTCTTCTTCCCAGAGCAGTTAAACCTTGGAGCCTTTATCGCTTCCTCTTTCTGAGTTCCACATTTTGGTCTTGTTTTAATCTTGTGCATGATATCCATTGTAAATCCACATTGTGCAAGATTTCTTGGACAGGCGTGTATATACACTACATTTGTTTATAATCAGAAGTAAAATAAATAACCCATAAAGCAAGAATCTTTTCCTGGACAATTGAAGCTTCAAGGTTTTGAAATGTAAATGTGTACCTTGCTTTAGTTTTAAGGCTGGGGAATACGTGTGGGTGTTTATGTGTGTTTTTCCCTATTTATATGTTTACTGCAGTGGAATCTCCCATTTCCATTCTCACATTTACCTCTCTTCAAGTATAAAGTAAGTAGATCAAGGGATCCGAGGTATGGTATGTGGCATGATTTGCTTCTGAGGGATCTGTAGGTTCATAGCTAAATGACTTAAACTGAATCTGAACAAAACCCAAAGAAAGAAAAAAAAGCAAAATGATTAAATAGTTTAAAATAGGTTAATTTGAACACAGGAAAGGATCTGTTCATCTTTTTTCTTTTCTTGGTTGTTAATCAGGTGAAAAAGATCTGCATTGGCCCTTGTTTCCTAATCTGGCTCTTACATTTATTTTGTGCCTTAAAGATTAACTACAAAAATAAATATGACCATTTGTCATTGTTAATCTTCTCGTTCAGCCTTTTGCCCTTCATTTCTCCTTCATCTCTACTAAATATAGCACATTCCCCTCAAGTTAATTTTAAACCAAGGCTTTAGGGATATTCTTACCAGTGGGATCACTACATTTAACTCTAAAAATTTGACTCACTCTTTTCTTCTAAGAACATAAGTGCTTTTATGTTTGGTCACTATTTAAATTAGCTGTGTAAAATGGACTGAGAGAAGAAAGACTATATTGTGTAAGAAAATTGTCCTTTAAACATATTGTAGAATTTATGTTCCATACTGTGTTAAAGATGAGGAAAGCAGTGCTAGTTCACTTTATCACCCGAAGTATAGTATTCTTTCATAGATAGTAAAATTCACAAAATACAGTGAGCTACAATATCAAAGGGAAAGTTTTATTTCCTTATTATTCTCGTGTCATTTTTTCTGTTTTAACCTTTTAACTTTGTTTTGATAGTGCCAAGTTTTGTCTGATTTACACTCTGTCAGCTTTGGACAGAATTTCAAGTATATCCTTTGGGGTTATTTTATGTAGCAATTAGGTAATCCTTTCTGTGCATCTCTGTACCTGTTCAGAGTTAATCAATTTCCGTTTAGATCATGGATTTTCAGTATGAGTGCCAGCTCTACTGGTAATCAAGTAGGTGTTCAGGTGTGGGTAGTTTAGGGCAGGAGAGATGGGATAAGTTTGGGGATGAGAGTATGGTTGGGAATAGTTTGAAAGAAATTCATGGAGTTTGTGAAATAGTTTTTCCAAGTCATCTTCTCTTACCATATTTGAATTCATATTCCTACCTTCTCAGAATAAATTCATTTTTAATTTTTCTTGGGATTATAGGAGGGAGCTATCCCTTTTATTAATGCTGCTTTGTTTGCAACTTCGATAGCTTGTAATGGGAAGCATTACGGTAATGCTGTAAAGAAACTCTTATTAGAGACTTCACCGGTCAGTATATTGTCACATTAGGTGTAAAGTTTGATTGATGCTGAAGAAAGCCTACAAGTTGCCAAAATGTAAGTGCTCCAGAACCTTCCTTTCACTTTCAGAAAATGAGACCACAATGAGAATTGAAGTTTTCATGAATCCAGTTTGCCATCCAACTAATGTAGATGTTACTCATTCTAGGACTAACGATGATGGTAAAAGAAGTTGTCAATGTCATGCTAATGAAAATTTGAAAAGGAAGAAATTGATAATCTTCTAGATGTGTATGAACACCTATCTATATCTGCATGTATATATGTTTTTACCTACAGTGGTTGCGTTGCTGATTATGTGTTCAAGCTCATTCCTGTCTACAGAATGGAAAGCCCATGTTCAATTAAAAATGTTCTTTATTGGCCGGTTTTATGGTCATATGATGACAATTTGCTTATCTAGCCTAGAAAAACTTCCCTTGGTGAATGTTTTTGTTTATATTCACTAATCTTTTATTTCTTTTAAAGCTCTCATAGCATTATATAATCAGGTGAAGAAAGCCCAGTAAAATGAAAATACTATTTTAGCTTATACTATGTCTTGTCAAAGAAAAAAAGTAAATTCTCAAATAGTAACCCTAAAAATACATTTACTATACCAAAATAAAACTTTTTATTCCAGATGGTGGAAGGAAGGTATAAAGAGAGATTATAATTATTTGAGGAAAGTGTGTATTATGAGATGCTCTCCTCAAATTAGCATGCCATGGGATTTATAGGCAACAGCTATACTGAATTTACTGGAAAGTGCTAGGCTAGAACTATAGGCATTTATTTTGGACAGGTTTTGTTGATGAGCTCTGACTTTTGGTTTATTTCTTTTGGGAGAGAGATTGCAAGACTATATTGTAGCAGTTCACACTCCGTGGTACCTTTTCACAAGTATTACAAATAAGTTTGATTATCCTATTTTGGGAATGCAAGTTTGCTACAGTTTAAGCCTGACATTACTTTTGTAAGTATTGCCTTATTGGAAATCCTGAAAGCTTCTGATATTTCCACCTAAAATATAGGGTGTTCATATGGCATTTGAAGATAATGGTGATGTTTGTTACTCTCTGTTTTGCACTTTATCAGAGTAATTTTCACCCTGTTTTAAGTGTGAGTAAGTCTCTTTTTAAAGTTATAAAATACAAAGACAACATCTGTTGTTAACTGTTAACTTTATGAGGTAACTATATCCCTGTTTCCCTGAACTCACTTTAAAATATGCAGAATATTGTGTACTGTTTAACACAGTAGATGTTCATGAGAGAAGTGAAGAGTACAGCTTTCTTTCTTGAAAAGTGCATTTTATTGGGAGGCCATTTGCCTCACAGAGTGTTTCCCACTCGCTCCACCCCCATTGCTGGATAATAAATGAAAGATTTAATTGGGAAATGTGACCAAAAGCAAGGAACTTAGAATTTTTGGTATATGTGTCTGCAAAATTCCTTAAGGCAGGCAGGCTGCACTATACAGTTCTCTTACTGTATTGAGTAAGTGTTAACTTAGTTTTTGTCATTTGCTCTTTTGCTTACATTTTCCAAATTATTTATGCAGCAAGGTGAATGTAAATATTGCATGATATGCATTTATCTTGTTCCACAAATTTTCCAGTACTGTACAAGATTAACAAAACAATGCCTGTGGTATCCTCTTCTCTTACTTTGATACACTGTGATTTTAGCACATTAGAGTACTAAAGAGACCTTCTAAGTGTTCTCCCCAACTTTCCTTCTTGGGCTATTTCAGAATCATATGATTTATTCATTATTTTAATTTCTTTGTTGACCAGTCATTGACTTGCTTTATTCTAATTTCCAGAAAAACCATGCCCCAATATTGGATTGTTGGAAATAATTCTATCTAAAATCAATGCAGGATTCTGCCTTCCCTTACTATTTACTGAGTGATGCTCCTCTCCCACTTTTTAAAATTTTTGGACAAACAAATAGAACAATCTCATGAAGTGTTTTCATTAGTGTGGCAGACTTAGATATAATTCCTAAAGTGCATTCCCCTAGAGTCAGCCAGTGGGGAAGAATGATAAAACACATGTTTTGTCTTCTTCAAATAGTTTTATCATGCTACATAAGGTTTTTGTTCTTGTTTTTGTTTTTTTATTTGTAGAGTCAGCTACGTACCCATCATTCATACTTAAATGCTGGGGGTTTTTGTTTTTGTTTTTTTAGTTTTGTTTGTAAATAAGGTAACCGGGCAATCAAACACCTTTTTGGGATCCTGGCTTCATTATTTTCTCAGCCATTTCAAAATTAAATACAAAAATAAATCCTTTGTAGGAAACTTGCATCCTGATTCTTCTTTATTGCAGTTGAAAGTGTAAATAATAAGACAATGTAAGACCTTCCTAATGTCTAAACTGGGCTATAGCGAGTTGCCCTATTTTTATTAGGTTTTGAAGGTTTTGTGGTTTTTTTTTTCTTTTTTAAATGTACAGTAGAGTGGTGTCTGTATAAGTGTTAACTGTAGTGGGATTTTGTCCAGCAAGCCTGAAATTTATACTTTGAAATAAACTACTGGGTTTTTAACATTCTGAGTATTCTGATTCATTCTAATTATTCTCAGCCCTTGTGTTGCTTATGGATGTTTCTCACCTCGTTAAGAATCACCCATACTGTATACTGTATAATATGGTTTATTTAACCCACTTTGGCAATACCGCAGCACCGAAACCACATACAGTTCTCTAGCTTTGAAAGAGAAGCTGTTACATAGAGTTGCTCCCAGATTAGATGTGTGTTTTTAACTGATGGGAGACCACATTAAGGTAATATTATGTGCCTAGTCTGTACCACAGAAAGACTCAGCGGGTGCTTGTTAATGACCAGAAGAACCACTAACTGCATTTCTATTAGAGGTTCCTTTGAAGCTCCACCATCCCCTAGGGCTTTGTCATTAAGTATATCCAGCCCAGGGAAGGATAAAAAGCATGGAAGAGGACAGGTTCTTAGGGGCCAGGCTGGAAGTGACACTAGTATCAGGTTCCTTGGGCAAGAACCCTATCACATGGCACAGCTGTCTAGGGGAACCTGGGAGATGTAGTTCATGTGGCCAGGAATGAAAGGAGAATATGGATCTGGGTGAGCAGTTTCGGTCGTACCAACTTGTGTATATATATAAACTTGTATGCTAAAGCCAGGTATTATTTATCTTCCAGAGTATTTCTTCTACAGTGTGTCACCCTGTAGTGAAATGTTTGTTGTAAAACAAAACAAAAAACAAAAAAGACCCTGCAAAATTAACAGAAAATGAAAGCAGCAGGCTGAATTTAACATATTTTATTAAGACTAATTCTGAATGGAAAAACATAGCTAAAATAGTGCCTTTGGAATCTTATTTGCAACCTTCTATTCCCTCAAGTCCCTCCTTCATTTTATGTCACGTTTCAAAATCGGTTTCATGGTAATAAAATCAAAGTCATAGGTCTCCGGCATGCCCTTGTGGAGAGTTTTGTTGAAACGGTTCCAGTGAAAAACAGGGAGGCCACCTTGTACTGTGGGACCACTAATGGCATAGGCTGTGTACTCTGATGCAAGGTAGATATCTGCCACCTGGAAAGAGAGAGGAGAGGGACATTTTAGAAAACCATTTGGAAAAAACTGGATTCCTGTTTTTCTTTGTGGAGTTTCTTGTTTTGTTTTGTTTTGGTCCTGCTCTTTTTCCAAAGTCACAATATTAGCCCCCTTTTAAAATAAAATCTTGCAAGCTTCCACAACATGCTCTTCCATAACCATTTGGTATTCAGATGTGAATTGAGTAGAAGTGCATTAACGTAGTCAAAAGTGTGAGATCAGGAGTCAGAAGGCTCATATTCAGAATTTTAGCTCCAAAACTTGTTAAAAAAACAAACAAACCCTATGGGATTCCATTTTCTCCTTTGTGAAATGAGAAATAACCAAACTTCATAGAAGAGTTGTCATGAGGATTAATGAGAGAAGATGCTTGGAGCAGTGACTAGATACCTTCTTCAACAAAAGTTGTTATTAATCAGGGCAGTAATGAGTTTTATTTATTTATTTTTAGGAAATCAAGTTTTATTTATTTGACGAGAGAGAGAGAGCCAGCACAAGCAGGCAGAGCAGCAGGCGGAGGGGGGAAGCAGGCTCTCCACTGAGCACGGAGCCCGATGCAGGACTCTTGGGATCATAACCTAGGCAGAAGGCAGACACTTAACTGACTGAGCCACCCAGGCACCCCATAACAAGAGTTTTAAAGTAGAAGGAACTCAATATCAAAAAACAAGGTCCATGGTTCTCAAAAGCACCTAAACACTGGATAGCAGCATATCTTAACCTTAGAGGAAAAAGAAAAAGATACCTCATAACTTCTGATTTTCCATATTTCCCAAATGACTCAGGGAAAATTATAATAAGTATATCCTTAAACAAACTCTTGATGAAAAAATTGGTAAATTCCTCTCTCCAGAAGAAAGTAAAGTTTGGCAGATGGAAGGTTGGCTTGGGTTCTCTCAGGCAAGGCAGCAGAGGTAATTCTCTGTGTATTCGGGAATGGCTAGAACACTTCTTATACACTTTACTGAATGTTTGCAAACACCATTAATAAGAAATAAGCATTCATTAGGGTTTCGTGTGTGTCAGGCTCTCTATATCCACTGAATTTTACTTTATACAACATATTGGGGGTCATTAAAGCTAGAGCTCTGGTATCATCATATGGATAAAAAGTGGCTTGAGTAGGAACTAGACTATTCTAAAGCATCTTCTGTTCAGGCATTAGGCTGATAGGAAAAATTATGTGTAGGGGGATCAGCATTCTTAACAGTTAACTCCATTTCTAACTGATTTCTTCCAGAATTTAGGACTGAAATTGCAAACAAAGAGACATGCCCAAACCAGGAATGCAAAAGGACGTGTCAGAATGATTCTTTTCCACCAACCACATGGCTAACTCATACCCTCAAACACCCCAAATCCAGTAGTCTGCAGGAAAATTCTTAATGACCAGCTCTCTGAGAGGAAAAAAAGACCCTGATTTGTAGTGTTTGCTGATTTGCATAGTGTAAATACTCTTCCATGGCTGATTTCAAGCTGTCCACATCTGATTTTAAAAACTGGTTCTCACAGCTCTTATGAGCTGGCTTCAGCCCACCACTGCAAATAAGTAATACCTATTTATTACCTATATTAGGCGATGCATTACAGCACTTAATAATTCTAACATGGTGAAAACCCTCTAGTGCTTGTCCAGTAAACTTGTTTCTCCAGCTAAATTCAGTTCCTGTTTAATGTGAAATCACACTGCTCCTAATAATAGGTTCTTTGGACTTTGGGCTAGTCTGGTAAAACTTAAGACATCAGTGTCACCACCATCCTCATGGTGGTATACATTTACAAATAATGCAACATTGACATTAAATATTCTTCACAATAATCCCCTAACGAAAGTACTGTTAGGTCCATCTTACAGGTAAGGAAACAAACATGCCAAGATTATGGAATTTTTTATTAAGTGGCAGGGCAGGGCATTAAAGTTAGGCGATGAGACCTACCACCAGAATCTGCAAAAGCTGATTTCTGAATTGAACTAATGGTTCAGAGACAATATTGTGCTTTAGGCCACAAAAATCTCTGCAGCTTTGCCTTTGGACAGGCCTAGGTGCAGGTAAAAATTAAATTCAAAAGCCAATTTGCATGTTACCTTCGTGTCATAGCAACCTCCAGGACTTGGGTTAAGTGAGTTCAGGTCTTCACGGCAGCAGATGGTATTGCAGGGATCGCCGTTACTGTAAGGATCCTTCTTATAATCTAGGAGGAAAGAGTGATAGGGAAGAGGGTGAGTGCTGGCTGTTCGGAGATACACCTGCCCACAGGAAGCTTTTTGAATCTGTTCAAGTCTAGATAATCAGAGTCTACCCCAGTGGCCTCATTGACCCAGTTGTTCTCAAGAACCTTGAACAGTGAAGAGTGGATGGAAGAGAGAGAATAGAGGCTAAATGTGCATCACTGTTCTTCAACAAAATAAATACAAATTTGATACTGTTCATCAAAAATAAAGTGCTTACGAATAATTTTTGTTTTATTAGCTGCTTCTGTCCTTGGAAGAAAGGCTGTGTTAGGGTTGAGGGGGCGTGGTAAAGAGAAAGTATTCTGTATGGGTTATTTTATCTGTGTTTTACATGCTATTTTTTTCAGTGAAAAAAATCTATAGAATCTTCTTCCCTGTTATTTTATAAAGGAGGACAAAATCCTATCTGTTGAGTATACAATATGTATTGATTGAATACCAAATGCCAAATAACTTCTTTTAATTCCTTCTAGTACAAAGATTGATTCTTTACGTGGGAAAACTTACATGGATTCTTTATCCATGCAGAATTTGAAAAGGAGTTTTGAGGAATTATTCTTGAGAAATGTGCTACGTACTATTGTATCGCATGATATATTTCATGGATGCCATATCCGTCACGTCCCCTTGGTCACGCCGGAAGATTTTGGCTCGTGAAGCCATGTCATAGGAGTACTCCAAACCCAGCTTCCGAACTAGCATTGGATAGCCACTCCAGGTGTAGATTTTTTCATGGAAAGGAATATTGTAGGAGGGCCAATATCCTGATTCCGGATGGAAAGGAAGGAAGGGTGAGATAGGGAGACAGAAAAGAGAGATGGAACAAAAGAGATGTCATTAATGATAGTTTGTTTTGAAAATCAGCACAGGTGTGTGATTGTAAAATGACATTACAACGAAAATAAAGCTCTGAATGTGAACACTGGCCTTCAAACTGATCCTTTTAAATTTACAGAATCAGTATGCCTCTAGATGGTTCCATTAGGGAAAGAAGAGCATCAGAATTCTTTGGTTTTCACCCAAAATTCTTAAAGCAATCTATTAACCAGAAAAATAATCTTATGATCTGATTAACAAAATGAAGCAAAACATGGAGCTGTCTAGGGAGCTGGTGTAAGTGAAGCTGGTTCCTGAAATGCCAAAAGATAGTTTCACAATGTGGCCCTAACAGGGAGCAGGCCAGGTGCTAATCGTGGGACAGTGGAAGAACACAGTACCTAAAGTTAAGAAAACCTGAATTCTAGGCTCAAGGCTGAATCACAAGGTCTCAGGCAGTTAACCTCACTTTATTTGCTCTTTTTAATGGAGCGGGAAAGGAAGAATCCATAATTTGAGAGATTGGAGATAATCCTTAAGGTTCCAGCAGGCTTTAACTTCTTCGTAAGCATTCCTTAAGGCTTAGCTTCATCCCAAGCTTCATGGTGTGCCAAGGCCATAGAGCAGTTTCGTCACTAAGCATCAGACATGTGACACAGCTCTAGTACAATCAATACTTCAGGAACAGCCCAGATTCCAGGGGCCTGGGCTATTGTCTATAGGACAGTTAGTCAATACAGGTGGGACTCCTCCACCATTCAGAGTTTATTTTCCATCCCCCATATTGTCTTGGCCTTTGTCCGCCTTTCTCCCTTTTTACTGTTTTATAGGATCCCCTACTCAGGGGTGAGGTTACAGAGATTTTAAAAAATGACAAGACACAGGCCAGCATCAGGAAGAACTGAGATTAAAGACAATATTGAACTGAAAGGCTAAAACCATGTTCATTACTACAGTATATCTAGGTTATATACAGACTTAGGGTTTAGACTGCCTGGATCTGAAGCCTGGTTCTGCCTTCATTAGGTTTGTGACCTCAGACAAATTATTCAACTTCTCTGCGCTTCAGTTTCTCCAGCTATAAAATGTGAACAATGAAAATACTTACCTCATAAGGATGATGAGCATGAAACGAGTTCAGACAGATGGAGTGCTTACAATAGCATCTAATACTTGGTAAGCATTAGATGAATAACTGTTATAACTACTATACTTCTCTTAATGTGAATGCAGCTCAAATGAATAATCAAAATGGCTGCTTTACACTTCACATTTTCCTAAAGCTTCATGATTTACAAAAACATTTGAAATATATTATCTTATATAATGTCACAACAACCTAATGATGTATATAAGCCTTACCATCCCTCCTTATAAAGAAAGAAACAGAGGTTCAGAGACGTCCAATGCCTCCTTTCTGACCAAAAGGCTTCCAGCAATATACCACAGCTGCTTCCAAATTCCAGGAGGTCTGTAGAACTTTGTCTTTTTATTTTATTTTATTTTAAAGATTTTATTTATTTGACAGACAAAGATAACAAGTAGGCAGAGAGGCAGGCAGAGAGAGAGGAAGGAAGCAGGCTCCCTGCTGAGCAGAGAGCCCAGATGCTGGGCTTGAGCCCAGGACGCTGGGATCATGACCTGAGCCGAAGGCAGAGGCTTTAACCCACTGAGCCACCCAGGCACCCCTGTCTTTTATTTTAATGGCTGTGTGATACCACTTAAGTTATTTGGGCAAATCACACGTTTCTTTCTGAGCCTTTCTTTCCTTATGGTAAAATGGTAACAGTGCTACTTATCTGGAAATATATTAATGACGATCAAACGAGAATGTAAGTAAAAGGCCGAAAAGAGTGCCTAGTATAGAGTGGACAATGAATTTAACTCTCTGTTCTTCCCACATTCAGCAAAACAACTACAGACAGATCAGTATCAGATTTTTTTTTTTGGTCTCAGGGTAGATTTCTTCATGGAATCTAGGAATAAGATCGCAAAGAACCCGAGTCTGCCATTCCATAATCAGCCGCAGTCCAAAGAAGAAAAGGCCTTGAATAATCTGTCCCCTTGAACACACATCTCCCTCTTGAGGCTGCTATTTTTATCAGGCTCTCATGATCTGGATGGGCCAGGCTTCAGGATCGGACAGCTGACTTCTCAGTTTTGAATGGCAATCCTAACTACGTGACCGCCAATGACTGGACTTCTCTGTTGAGTGGTATCTGGTCTGCTTGGCAACTGAAGTCTCTCCCTTTATGAATTGTTTTCTACATATTACGAGCATTTGGTTGGTGTCATTATAAAATCTCTGAGGACCCGGGAGCGGACCAGGCCCTGATTCCGGGGGGTCCATATCTTCCCTTGATTCTGTTCCTGCTCATCTATCAGCTGATCTATTGCAACAGCATCCTATTTAGTCTCCTGCCTTCTCTCTGACTCCCAGTCTGTTCTCCCTTTTCAAAAACTGTCATTTTTCACTCACCACCACTTTCCACCGCAGAGCCCTTCCTCTAGCTGTCTCAAGCCAACAGTCTCTCAATCACAACACAGTTTTCATGCCTCCATTTGTTTGACCTTGTCCCCTTGTCAAATTGCTGAGCTCTTTTTTTTGACATTTAACCATCACTCAGACATCATCTCTGCTCTTCATTTATTCAACATCTTCATTTATTCAACAAATACGCACATATGTTGTGTGGGCCAAACACTATGTTCCATGCAAGGTAAGTAAGAGTGCTTGCTCTGTGTCAGCGGTGTGCTCAAGAATTGGCAAGAATTATCCCAATTCACTCTCAAGACAACCTTGGAATTCCAAAGAAAGGTCCACATTCCCACATCCAAAAACTCTTGGAGGCCAGATAATTCAGAACTCAGGGTTTTGCAGATCTTAGAACAGCAATGGGGTGTGCATTTCACATATGACATTGCAGTGTCTGTGGGCAACACCTCATAATCAGGGGCATTGGAATCTCTGGAGCCTAATGTATAGTGCCCCTGCAGGAGAGGAAATAAAGACTAAATAGTTCAAGTCTACCGGACTGCCAAACGGGTAGTTTTTGCTACCAAAAGGTCAGTTCAGGTCATATTTTGGTACGAAGTTTAGAAAAAAAACAACAACAACATTTTTTTGAGATTTCAAAATTACAGAGAAATGATTGTGGACCTGTACCGCTAATGTAGTGTTTTACAGATGGAGAAAGTGAGGCTTGGAGAGAATAGATCATTTGCCTGAGATTTTGAGGAGCAGAGATTCAAATCAAGGTGGTGTCACTCTACAACCCATGATTCAAATGTCAGGGCTCTGGTCTTGCCCTTCAGAGCCTCCTTCTCTGGTCTTCTCACTGACCATGCCCACCCCTGGGCTAGGCACCCCGGACTTTATGACCGCTCTTCCTGTTCTGGGTTCTAAGGGCTGGTTCCGTGCCTCACTTCCTCACTAGACTGAGTTTCTAAAGGTTGGGGAATTTGTAACCTGCAGCCATGATTTTCAAGTCGCTGGGCCAAGGAAGCACTTCTGTAAATATTTGCTGAGTTTGACTAAAAGCTTTACCCAGGAACCCAGGAGATAAGGTAATGTTAGAGTGATGAGAAGTCCTAAGCCCATAAATGCCTGGCTTTGTCCCCAACTATACAATGTCATGTAAGAGTCTGAAGTGCAGATTTTACTTGTTGTGCTGAAGCTGGGAGTTCTTTCCCAGTGTAACTAGCAATGGCTTTGCCATCCCTTCTTCCCCGTCATACACTCCTCCCCATCTTACAGCCCCATACCACACATTCCCCACCACACAGGCACACACACTCACAGACTGGTGGGACTTCCAGACCTCTAGCATAAAGACAGTACCTTTCCGTAGAATCTCAGTTTGGTCGGAATATTCTACATATGTAGGAATTTGCTCCACAATGTACAGAGTGCCTGTGTCAAGGCTGTACTTCGGCTTTACCTTCTTCAAATCCAGGACCATGTATTGGTTGTTATAGGTGCCTGAAATGTTGGGAGACATGAAGTAGGGTATGGGTGCAGCTCTACTGTTAACTCGAAATCCAAACATATGCACATGCCTAAGAGCTCTTCTGCGGGGGGCGGCACTTACCAGAGTTGTAGTTTGAAAAGATCTCTGCCCACTGCCTGCCATCATTTGCCATCATATTGGCCACACGGACTCTTTGCCATGCGAGTAGAGACTGGGGTACCACAAGCTTTAGTAGGGTTTTATTATACACACTGTTTGTGGTCTGTAGCAATATCAAACCACTGCTAAGAATGTAAAAGTCATCCAGAGACTCCAAAAACCCTGCAGAAGAGACAAATACATAAGTCAGCATACATCTAGCTGGTATATTCAACCAACATTGTTAGAATAGAGCTTTGCATACACAGTGCATTTTGCAAAGAGTATCATTTATTATGATCCTTGATCTGCGGTAGCCTCTCTTGGTTTGGGCTCACCTCTGTAGGGCTTACTTAACAGCTCCTTATAAAAAGGTGCCAGTGGACCTCTGACCCTAAATTCCCTATTGATATTTTTTGATTTTATAATTTGGGCAATAAAAATATATTAAATCAGGACTCTTCTGATTTTCCAAACTGATAAACAGAAATAGACCCCTCTAACTAGGATTTTGCAGGAGAACTTAGAATTAGGGAGGGGGATTAACAGGGTTCATTGTTGGATAATAAGATTACGGATGTCTTCTTTCTTCTCTTTCGACTTTTCTGTATTTTCCAAATTTTACATAACGAGTCTACACGATTTTTAGAAAGAGGAAAAACATCTACATTTACGTAAATAAACATGGTTTTGAAACTAGGATCTTGCCACTCTGGGTCAGGCAACGCTTTTTATACGTGTTGGGAGCAATACAGTTAAATCAGTGAAGCCACAAGTCTTTTTTTAAAGGCCTATTTTGTGCTTTATGCTGTGTGATTGAGGTAGAAATCAAAGTATTATCACCTACAGCTCTAGCAACGAGCGAGGATATACTGTCATCAGTAATGAGTCATGAAGGACGAATTGTCAGAGAAGGACCCAGTGAGAGAGTTAGAAGAAGCTAAGGTGAAAAGCTCCTCTGGTACTTCCCAAATTTACACCATTTTATACCTAACCTTATCATTTCTGCCATATCCGATCACTTGTAATTTATTTACTATTTTTCCTTAAATGTACTCTTTCCAAACTTAAAATACTTAACTTATCACATACAACAATATCTGAGGAACCATGAGGTTAATGTTTTGACTTTTTTTTTTCCTCAGAAAACATATTAAAACAAATACATTTCTACTAATATGCGAAAGTTACTTGCCCACGAACCACCTAATACCACCTCACCAGCACTATGCAGGTCGCACACAGAGAAACACCAATGTATCTGAAGCTTTTGTAATCAGAAGAACAAGATGAGGCGCAGAGAGTTGAGGAGTCCAACGCTCTTTCCACTAAGTGTGAACCCCCATGCTCAGCCTTTATGGCTGTCCTTCTTCCGGCTTAATGAAGGCAGGAGGAGGAAAGCTTCATGGAGGAAGTAGACCTGGAACTGAGTCTGGAAGCTTGTATAAGAGTTGACTAGGGGGCACCTGGGGACTCCTTCAGTTAAGTGACCAACACTTGGTTTTGGCTCAGGCCATGATCTCATGGTTGGAGATATAGCCGGTGCAGGGCTCTGTGCTCAGTGAGGACTCTGCAAGAGATTTTCCTTCCCTCTCCCTCCCGCTCTGCTCCTCCCCAAACTCATGCTTGTGCTCTCTCTCTAAAATTAAAAAATTAAAAAAAAAAAAGTTGACTAAGAAGAGAGCAGTGAGCAACACAGGTATGAATAAAGATGTACTGCTGGAATAGATGTGGCAGAGGAGGCTGGAAGTTTGGGGAGGTGGAGGCAAAGAGACATCAGAAAACATAGTTGGCCAAAGAAGACATCCAGATGGCTAACAGATGCATGAAAACATGTTCAACATCACTCATCATCAGGAAGACGCAAATCAAAATTACGAGGAGATACCACCTCACACCAATCAGGATGGGTAAAATAAAAAAAATCAAGAAACAAGTGTTAGTGAAGACGTGGAGAAAAAGGAACCCTTCCTTTTTTTTTCTTTTAAGATTTTTATTTGTTTATTTGACACAGAGAGAGAGACAGCAAGAGAGGGAATACTAGCAGTGGGAGGGGTAGAGGGAGAAGCAGGCTTCCTGCTGAGCAGGGAGCCTGATACAGGGCTTGATCCCAGGACCCTGGGATCATGACCTAAGCCAAAGGCAGACCCTTATCAACTGAGCCACCCAGGCACTCCAAAAAGGAACCCTTCCTTGTGCATTGTTGGTGGGAATGCAAACTGGTATAGTCCCTGTGGAAGACAGAATGGAGGTTCCTCAAAAAGTTAAAAATAGAACTACCCTATGATCTAAGAATTGCACTACAGAATATTTACCTAAAGAATATGAAAATACTAATTTGAAGGGATACATGCCCCCTGTGTTTATTGCAGCATTATCTACAATAGCCAGTATGTAAGCATCCCAAGTGTTCATTGATAGAAGAATGGCAAAGAAGAGGTGCTATATAATATATGTGTACACACACACACACACACACACACACACACACACACACACACTGGAATATTACTCAGCCATCAAAAAAGAATGAAATTGCCATTTGCAATGACATGGATGGAGCTAAAGAGTATTATGCTAAGCCAAATTAAGTTAGAGAAAGACAAATACCATATGATTTCACTTATATGTGAAATTTAAGAAACAGAACAAATGAACAAGGAGAAAATAAAGAAATAAACAAAAAAACAGACTCTTAATTATAGAGAACAAACAGATGGTTACCAGAGGGGAGGTGTGTGGGGGACATGGGTAAAAGAGGTGATGAGAATTCTTTCCTTGTGATGAGCACTGAGTAATGCATTGAATTGTTGAATCACTATACTGTACACCTGAAACTAATATAACACTTAATGTTAACACACTAGAACTAAAATTTTCAAAAAAGAAAATATAATTGGACAGTCATTCATTTATTCATTCAATGAACAAACTACTGTGCATCTCTTTTAGGCCTGGTAGGGATACGTAGGGTGCAATCAGATAATGGGATCATGCCAAGCTAAAGATAAGACCTCAGAGCTGCAATGGGAGTCAGAAAGCCTGCATTTGAATTCCCGGCATTGCAAAGAGAAAATCTGGCCCTTCTTATTTTATCTCTCTGTTCCTTATTCCCTTCCTCTGATAACCTGGGACTAAGTGATATCATTCAGTGCTAAGGTGTAATTTTAATTTCTGGAAATTTCTGAGTGGGAAATTTATATGATGAGGGCAGTGTCCAACCAACTCATAATGAACTTCCCCAAGGCTGTCATTGGCCTATTAGAAGTCTGTATAAATGACAGAAGCTTTCACATTCCAGGTGGGATAAGGCTTGATGAGTGGATGGCAACCTTGAATGAAATTTTCAAGAGCATCTCCTTTTGGAAGACACAGCCTGAACATTGGATGCATGGCTTCACAAGCAGTGTGGGATGGATTTCAATGACCATTCATTCACGTCTTGGGCTGGGCTCATTTTGCAGTGTTCAATCTGTACAACCATACTTGGCGGCCTTGGGCAAGCTCCCTGGTAGACGATCTCCATGGACTGGAATGTCACATTTCTGGCATAATAAACTTGCTAATTCACTCCTAGTAGCAACCTCTATGAACACAAGAGGGCAGCGTTCTTTAATATGTGTGAGTGACTATGGCCAACAGGTAAGAAGCTGTTGTTCGCCCAAGGGCAAGACTATTTATTACAGATGGAAAAGTGTAGGCCACCCAGTGTTCTGGAACAAAGAGAATGAATTGGCTTGCAAAACAACTCCAGTCAAGACGGTTAATTCTATAGTTTAGAGTTTAAGATGAAATAAAAAGGAAAAGGCCGAGTGGGGACAAAGTTGTGAAACATTACAAGAGAAACAAATGTTCTTTGGCAGTGTCGAATTATATTCTTGCTTTTATCTGTCATTAGCAGTTTTGAAAGGCAGGCAATTCTAGATCAGAAGGAAGTGAAAACTCAAATATGAAAGCCAGCCTGCAAATCACATTTCATAGTTAGTTTATTGCTGAATTTAATTAAGAAATAAAAAGGAACCCTGACAGTTAATAAATCTCAATACTTAAATCACTTGAATCACAAAAATAAACAGAGACCACTACCCTCTGATGCCATTTAGACCTATTGCTTAGTACAACCCAGAAAAAAAACGTAGCCTTGTTATCTATCAGGTGTATTTAAACCATGCCCGGTTCTGTATTGCATTAATTAGCGGCTGTAAAGCTCCAAAGACCAAACCCCTTCATTTTTTTCCGCAAAGAGTAGAATCAGTGTTGACCAAGAGCATAGATAACACACAACTCAGCGCCAGGAGTATGGACCATGCTTATAAAAATAGCTGTGCTATTTCTTCAGATACATGTCAACGCTCCATATTCTCTGCTGTGTGACCTTGCAGCGTCTCCAATCAAAAGAAGCCCATTTCCCGTCTCCTCCGTCTGGGCTGAATTTGGAACTTGCTTCAGCTAACAGAATGGGCCGATTCTGAGGCTAGGCCTCAAGAAACCTTGCACACTTCTGCTTCCTGTCCCGGAACCTTGGTATTGTCTTGTAAAGAAGCCTCACTGAGCCTGGTCTCTAGATGAGAGGCCACATGGAGGAGGACCAACCAACCCAGCCAAGGTCAAGCTCTCGGCTGCCAGCCCCCAGACGTGCGAGGGAGTTCTTCCAACGTCAGCAGAGCGGCACATCCACTCCGGAGACAACCACGGATGTGTGAACCTGAGCAGCTGAGGTGTCCAGGGAGAGCCACTTAGCTGCCTGTGGATTCCAAAGTGATAGGAACCACATATTGTTTCTAGCCACAAAGTTTTGGAGGTTATTTGTTATATAGAAAATGCAAACTGACATAAAAATAATCATCATAATAATCCAATTATACCACATATTTTGTTTTGAAAGGTCTGAATGCTGTTTAACACCGGTGGGTATGACACTTGGGGAACTCTCTTGCCTTCCTTTCGTAGCAAAGGAAAGCACAGTAACTTTGTACCATACTCTCAGCCTTTCTGCTTAGCTTCTTCCCATTAGTGAAGAGGGACAGTATCACTTCTCTGCCCTGTGGAGAGCACCAGCCTGGGCCAGGCCATCTGCCTTCTCTAAGCCAGTGTGGCAACCAGTCAGTAAGTGTGTATCACACACAGAGTATATCCCAAGCTCTGTGCAGTAATTCCCAGTTCAGAGACTATATCAGAATTCCCTCAGGAGCTTTTCTAAGAGGCTTATGCCCCGACGGCCTACCCAGCACCCCCCGACCCCCTCAACCCCTTAAAGCCTCCACCAGAACCCCTGCTCTATGGCTGCTGCCTGCAGAGGGTGGCTCTTCTCCTTCCTCACTCTTACTAAGAGTGGCCCGTGGGGCTCCCTGTTTACCCAGGATACAAAATCCTACAGCCATTCATTTTGCCTGCTCACCAAGGGACTCACTTCCCACCTTCCAGAGCGGCATTTATTTGCTTGTCTTCCCACCAAGATTCTAACTGGTCGCAATCCATCTCCACTTCTCCGTCCAGTGATTATTCTTCAATCAAGGAAGAATTTATTGAGCCCGTTTCTGTCTAATCCTGCAGTAGGACTGTGATCCGTGGAGGATTCTTACCATTGCGTGTTTAGGCACAGGAGCCCATACTGTGGAGACAGTGTCTTGCCATGGCCTCCATAAGCGAATGAGTAGGTCTCGCAAAGACTATTTAGAGTGACTGCCAGGAAGTCGGCATTGTCTTTCATCAACATTGTTATCATCCACATCAGAACAAAATCTGTTTTTCTTCAATAACAAATTATCATTTTATTTACTTTATATTAATTTGTTTCCTGTTTTCTTTTCCATCTATCCTAAGGCATGGAAGATCCATGAGGGCAGGGCCTTTTTCTGTCTTGTTCACTCCAGCACAAACAGGAGGATTTGACACCTCCTAGGTGCACAGTAAGTAAGTGTTAAGTCTAAGGAACAAAGAGAAGATAGTGGTGACTCACCACCTACCATACAGCAAATGCCTTGCTTTAGAAGGATGGACGCCATCATCTGGTCTTCACAAACATGGCACTTCGATGAGCTATTTTTATAAAAAAAATTACTCAGCTATTTAAAGTGAATAAACAGCATTTTCAGGAATAAATCTAAGACCGACCCTGAGCACAGGCCTTTTCCACTATACCCTACGCCTGACGAATGTGATGGGAACAGGTGTGTCATCTTGCAGATGGCGACAACACTTGACACGCGCTATGGGGCAAACACGTAGAAACAATGAAAAAGAGTGAGTCATGGGGAGTTGCAGGTTTAAACAGGGTGGAGCGGGGGGAATCACCTTACGACAAGTATGGAAAGTAAGGTGAGATTTCTAAGATAGAAGAAGGAAATTTCCTGAGCAGGGGCGGGGGCAGAGAGAGGTGTGGCCTGGGGAAAGGAAGGCATCAGTTCCGGGATGTGGCAGAGAACAAAAAAAAATGGTGCTTTAGAAAACAGAAATGAAGTACTATGAGATCTATCTACAATCCTTCAAAACAGGTGCCCTTGTTCTACTTTCATTTCTTTTCACCCCTTGATTCTACTTTTTAAGAGGCAGAAGACATACATCTTGGCATGTATTAACTTGCAGACTGTGTCTATTTCAGCCTGATGATGAAAGTATGTGAGATAAAAGAGCTAACGTGGAATTAGTCCAAGTAATTATAGTACACGAGGTAGGCAGATTTGTGACTTATGAAGGTAATAACATTATGGATTATGAAGGAGGCAACAACATTTTCTTGGGGCTCTCAGACTCTTCTTTCTTCTTTCTTCCTGTGTACCCACTTTCAAGGATTTGAACTTCTTATGAGAAAAAGCTGAGCCAAGTCGTTGCTACAGACCATTTTAGAACTGCCAGGGTCTTAGTGGATGGGTTTGGATCCCATGTGTTAGAATCACCTGCTGGGGGGCGCCTGGGTGGCTCAGTGGGTTAAAGCCTCTGCCTTCGGCTCAAGTCATGATCCCAGGGTCCTGGATGGAGCCCCGCATCCGGCTATTTGCTCTGCATGGGGCCCGCTTCCTCCTCTCTCTCTGCCTGCTTCTCTGCCTACTTGTGATCTCTGTCTGTCAAATAAATATATAAAATCTTTAAAAAAAAAAAAAAAGAATCACCTGCTGGCATGTTTGCTATAAACACTCCAGCCCAGACCAACTGAATAAAAATGTGTATGGACACACTTTGGAATTTGCATTTTTAGCAAGCTCCCCTGGGAACCTTTAGGTCTAAGGGGTGTGTAGATGTGTGTTTAGGCAGGTGAGGGAATGCCTGGATGTTATGCAAAGGAGGGGGCCCCCCACAGGCTTGATAAAACACCCTAAGTGCATTCCAGAGAACCTCACTTACAGATAATTAAGGGTGAAGACTCAGCCTCTTGGGAATCATTGTTACTGGAATCCTGGATTGAAACACTTTGAATAGAATCCAGCTTTGGGGGCACCCGAGTGGCTCAGTGGGTTAAGCCTCTGCCTTCGGCTCAGGTCATGATCTCAGGGTCCTGGGATCGAGCCCCGAATCCGGCTCTCTGCTGGGTAGGGAGCCTCCTTCTCCCCTCTCTCTGTCTGCCTCTCTGACTGCTTGTGATCTCTCTCTCTGTGTCAAGTGAATAAATAAAATCTTAAAAAAAAAAAAAAAGAATCCAGCTTTGTTCCCTCTGCAAGAGCTCCACCCCCTGGCATGCCTGGGAGGGTCTTTGAGCTCAGGGCTCTTTTTTCAGTTTTAACCCTTTGACTTAAAAGTAAACTGAGCCATTTCTTAACAACAAAAAACAAGGGACAGTTATAGTCAGATATAGTGTTTGAACTCAATCCCCAACCCAAGTCTAGTGATTTTGAGCATGTTATTTAACTTTTCTGAACCTGTTTTTTTTTTTTTTGAAAATGCAAATACAATACCCTCCTTGTGAGTTTTCATGAAAATTAAATGACATCACACACACCAAATGTTTAGCCTAGTGTCAGTTACAGGGGCAGGCACATAAGTAGAAAATAAGTGCTGTTTGTTTGTTTAAATTTCAATAACAAGTTGAGCACAAACAAGTTTATAGCAATTTATTTAAAACTTGAGTGCTGCCTAAATCCCCCAAAACTATTTGGGTTCAGTTCAACTCATTTGTAATCAGGGTGGCTACAGAGGAGGAGCTTCAAGGTCGAATGTCTGCACTGAACACACAGGACTGCATCTGAAATGTCTCGATAATAATTTCTGAACATCTTGGATTCCTGTTCTCAAATCAAAGTTGTAAGAGAGGAGGGAGGAGTCAAGATGGCGGAGAAGTAGCAGGCTGAGACGACACCAGGCAGCAGGAGATCAGCTAGATAGCCTATCAAACCATTCCGAACACCTACGAATCCAACAGGAGATCGAAGAGAATAAGAGCAACAATTCTAGAAACAGAAAATCGACCACTTTCTGAAAGGTAGGACCAGCAGAGAAGTGAATCCAAAGCGACAGGATGATAGACCACGGAGGGAGGGGCCAGCTCCCGGCAAGCGGCGGAACAACGCAGCACAAAGTCAGGACGTTTAAAAGTTTGCTCCATGGAGGGACACCGCTCCAGAGGCTAAACTGGGGTGAAGACCTCGTGGGGACAGTGTGGCCTCAGGTCCCGTGGGGTCACAGAAGGATTGGGGGTGTCTGAGTGTCGCAGAGCTCACAGGTATTAGAGCGGGGAAGCCGGCTGCGGAGACAGAGCTGAGGTTTCCTAGTGGTCTGTGACACGGACCGGTGCTCTGTGCAAGGGGTCCCCACAAGATCCGGGGAGACTCCGACCTGGGAGAGCCCAGGGATCTGCGGGGTTCGGAGACTCCAGGTGGGGCTCTGTGCCAGCGACAGAGATGCTTGGTCACAGGCTGGGTGACCTCGGAGCGCAGCTGGAGGCCAGTGAGACGGGACTGATTACGTGCAATTTTCTCCAAGCGCAGCTGGAGGCCGGGGAGACCGGAGTGATTAAGCGTTTTTCTCTGAAGGTGCACTGAGGAGTGGGGCCCTGAGCTCTCGGCTCAGAGGAGCCGGAGATTGGGAGGCCGCCGTTTTCATTCCCGTCCTCCAGAACTCTACGGAAAGTGTTAGGGAAACAAAAGCCCCGGAAAGCGAACCTGAGAGGATTACTTAGCCCGGCCCCTGGTAAGGGCGGTGCAATTCTGCCTGGGGCAGAGACACTTGAAAATCACTACAACAGGCTCCTCCCCCAGAAGATCAACAAGAAATTCAGCCAAGACCAAGTTCACTTAGCAAGGAGAACAGCGGAATTCCAGAGGAGGAGAAAGCAAAGCATGGAATTCATGGCTTTCTCCCCATGAATCTTTAGTCTTGCAAAGTTAATTTAAAAAAATTTTTTTTCTCTTCTAATTTTTTTAACTTTTACCCTTTCCTCTTTTAACGTTTTTTAAACTAGTTTATCTTAATAACTTTTTTAAAAAAATCTTTTTTGAATCTTTATTATTATAGTCATATTTTATCCTTCACTGTATCTAACTTTATTCTTTGTATACACATAGGGTTTTTTTTTCTTCTAAAAAATTTGGGGTACAACTTCTTCTAATAGACCAAAATACACCCCAAATCTAGCACCAGGCTTGATCTAGTCTCCAGCCCAAGCAAGTTCTCTCCACTTTCTTTTTTTTTTATTCTCCCTACCAACTTACCATATCAACTCCTTTGTGAGAAAAAAAAATTTTTTTCATCTTTATAGTCATATTTCATCCCTTCATTGTGTTTACCCTTATATATGTTTTTCATTCTTTAAAATTTTGGGAGGTAGTTTCTTCCAAGAGACCAAAATACTCCCAAAATTAAGTGGGTGACCCTGTTCTAGTCACCAGCCTAATATATATATATATATATTTTTTTTTTTATATTTTTTTCTTTGTGTTCTCTTGTTTTGATTTTTTTTCTCTTTTCTGAACTTCTTTTTACCCCCTTTCTCTCTCCCCCCACCATGATTTGGGGTCTCTTCTGATTTGGTTAAAGCACATCTTCCTGGGGTCTTTGCTACCCTTTTAGTATTACATTTGCTCCTTCATATATTCTTATCTGGACAAAATGACAAGGCAGAAAAACTCACCACAAGAAAAAGAACAGGAGGCAGTACTGAAGGCTAGGGACCTAATCAATACAGACATTGGTAATATGTCAGATCTCGAATTCAGGATGATGATTCTCAAGGTTCTAGCCGGGCTCGAAAAAGGCATGGAAGATATTAGAGAAACCCTGTCTGGAAAAATAAAAGCCCTTTCTGGAGAAATAAAAGAACTAAAATCTAATCAAGTTGAAATAAAAAAAAGCTATTAATGAGGTGCAATAAAAAATGGAGGCTCTTACTACTAGGATAAATGAGGCAGAAGAAAGAATTAGTGATATAGAAGACCAAATGACAGAGAATAAAGAAGCTGAGCGCAAAAGAGAGACAAACAACTACTGGACCACGAGGGGAGGATTCAAGAGATAAGTGATACCATAAGACGAAACAACATTAGAATAATTGGGATTCCAGAAGAAGAAGAAAGAGAGAGAGGAGCAGAAGGTATATTGGAGAGAATTATTGTAGAGAATTTCCCTAATATAGCAAAGGGAACAAGCATCAAAATCCAGGAGGTGCAGAGAATCCTCCTCAAAATCAATAGGAAGAGGTCCACACTTCGTCATCTAATAGTAAAATTTACAAGTCTTAGTGACAAAGAGAAAATCCTGAAAGCAGCATGGGACAAGAAGTCTGTAACATACAATGGTAAAAATATTAGATTGGCAGCAGACTTATCCACAGAGACCTGGCAGGCCAGAAACAACTGGCATGATATATTCAAAGTACTATATGAGAAAAACATGCAGCCAAGAATACTATATCCAGCTAAGTTATCACTGAAAATAGAAGGAGAGATAAAAACTTCCAGGACAAACAAAAACTGAAAGAATTTGCAAACACCAAACCAGCTCTACAGGAAATATTGAAAGGGGTCCTCTAAGCAAAGAGAGACCCTAAAAGTATTAGATCAGAAAGGAACAGAGACAATATACAGTAATAATCACTTTACAGGGACGCCTGGGTGGCTCAGTTGGTTAAGCGGCTGCCTTCGGCTCAGGTCATGATCCCAGCGTCCTGGGATCCAGTCCCACATCGGGCTCCTTGCTCGGCAGGGAGCCTGCTTCTCCCTCTGCCTCTGCCTGCCACTCTGTCTGCCTGTGCTCGCTCCCTCTCTCTCTCTCTCTCTGACAAGTAAAAACAAAAACAAAAACAAACAAACAAACAAAAAACAATCACCTTACAGGCAATACAATGGCACTAAATTCATATCTCTCAATAGTTACCCTGAATGTAAATGGGCTAAATGTCCCAATCAAAAGACACAGGGTAGCAGAATGGATAAAAAAATAAAACCCATCCATATGCTGCCTACAAGAAACTCATTTT
This sequence comes from Taxidea taxus jeffersonii, assembly GCA_003697995.1. Lineage (NCBI taxonomy): Eukaryota > Metazoa > Chordata > Mammalia > Carnivora > Mustelidae > Taxidea > Taxidea taxus. Next base: position 12,025 of record ML106212.1, on the reverse strand, counting down.
AGAACTGAAGACACCTCCAGATTGAAATGAGGGGGTGGAAAACAATTTACCAAGCTAATGGATATCAGAAGAAAGCTGGGGTGGCAATCCTTATATCAGATCAATTAGATTTTAAGCCAAAGACTATAATAAGAGATGAGGAGGACACTATATCATACTCAAAGGGTCTGTCCAACAATAAGATCTAACAATTTTAAATATCTATGCCCCTAACATGGGAGCAGCCAACTATATAAACCAATTAATAACAAAATCAAAGAAACACACTGACAAGAATACAGTAATAGTAGGGGACTTTAACACGCCCCTCACTGAAATGGACAGATCATCCAAGCAAAAGATCAACAAGGAAATAAAGGTCTTAAATGACACACTGGAGCAGATGGACATCACAGATATATTCAGAACATTCCATCCCAAAGCAACAGAATACACATTCTTCTCTAGTGCCCATGGAACATTCTCCAGAATAGATTACATCCTGGGTCATAAATCAGGTCTCAACCGGTATCAAAAGATTGGGATCATTCCCTGCATATTTTCAGACCACAGTACTCTGAAGCTAGAACTCAATCACAAGAGGAAATTTGGAAAGAACACAAATACATGGAGACTCAACAGCATCCTTCTAAAGAATGAATGGGTCAACCAGGAAATTAAAGAAGAATTGAAAAAAATCATGGAAACAAATGATAATGAAAACACAACGGTCCAAAATCTGTGGGACACAGCAAAGGCAGTCCTGAGAGGAAAATATATAGCGATACAAGCCTTTCTCAAGAAACAGGAAAGGGGGACGCCTGGGTGGCTCGGTTGATTGAGCGGCTGCCTTCAGCTCAGGTCATGATCCCAGTGTCCTGGGATCGAGTCCCACATCGGGCTCCTTGCTCAGCAGGGAGCCTGCTTCTCCCTCTGCCTGCCTCTCTGTCTGCCTGTGCTCGTTCGCTCTCTCTCTGACAAATAAATAAAATCTTAAAAAAAAAAAAAAAAGAAACAGGAAAGGTCTCAAATACACACCCTAACCCTACACCTAAAGGAGCTTGAGAAAGAACAACAAAGAAAGCCTAAACCCAGCAGGAGAAGAGAAATAATAAAGATCAAAGCAGAAATCAATGAAATAAAAACCAAAAAAAACAATAGAACAAATCAACGAAGCTAGGAGCTGGTTCTTTGAAAGAATTAATAAGATTGATAAACCCCTGGCCAGACTTATCAAAAAGAAAAGAGAAAGGACCCAAACAAATAAAATCATGAATGAAAGAGGAGAGATCACAACCAACACCAAAGAAATCCAAGCAATCATAAGAACATATTATGAGCAACTCTATGCCAACAAGTTTGACAATCTGGAAGAAATGGATGCTTTCCTAGAGACATATAAACTGCCAAAACTGAACCCGGAAAAAATGGAAAACCTGAATAGGCCCATAACCACTAAGGAGATTGAAACAGTCATCAAAAATCTCCAAACAAACAAAAGCCCAGGGCCAGATGGCTTCCCAGGGGAATTCTACCAAACATTTAAAGAAGAATTAATTCCTATTCTCCTGAAACTGTTCCAAAAAATAGAAATGGAAGGAAAACTTCCAAACTCATTTTATGAGGCCAGCATCACCTTGATCCC
>ML106211.1:0-61240 GCA_003697995.1 Taxidea taxus jeffersonii | reverse complement strand
TTCTGGGAGCGCTCCGAGCTCACCCAGCCTGTGACCAAGCGTCTCTGTCTCTGGCAGAGTCCCACCTGGAGTCTCCTAACCCCGTAGATTCCTGAGCTCTCCCGGGTCGGAGTCTCCCCGGATCTTGTGGGGACCCCTCGCACAGAGCACTGGCCCGTGTCACAGACCATGGCTCTAGGAAACCTCGGCTCTGTCTCTGCATCTGGCTTCCCTGCTCTAATACCTGTGAGCTCTGCAACACTCAGACACCCCCGATCCTTCTGTGACCCCGGGGGACCTGAGTCCACGCTGTCCCCATGAGGTCTTCACCCCAGTTTAGCCTCTGGAGCGATGTCCCTCCGTGGAACAGACTTTTAAAAGTCCTGATTTTGTGCTCCGCCGCTTGCCGGGAGCCGGCCCCTCCCCCTGGGGTCTATCTTCCCGTCGCGTTGGATTCACTTCTCCGCTGGTCCTACCTTTTAGAAAGTGGTCGATTTTCTGTTTCTAGAATTGTTGTTTTTCTTCTCTTCGATCTCCTATTGGATTTGTAGGTGTTCGGAATGGTTTGATAGGCTATCTAGCTGATCTCCTGCTGCCTGATGTCATCTCAGCCTGCTACTTCTCCACCATCTTGACTCTTCGACAAAGATGCTTTTGAACAGTGTGGAATACTGCCTGATCGTTTCGCATTTCACTCCCTATTAGTAGTACCTGCAGTCCTTCCTCGTCCGGAGAATCTTAGAGGTGAAGAGATCACTCTTATTCTCCCTCAGCTGGGAACGTGCATATTGGGTGACTCAGATTTTTCACCCATCTGTGCATATCTGGATAGAAAAGTCCTTCATTTTGGCTTGACGACTTTGGTGAAGCAGGAGAGGGTAAAGTTGGAGTCCTGCAAGTCTTTATTTTCATTTTTATTATATTTTTTTCTCTCTCCTGTTCTGTTTGATTGCATTCCATTACCCTGTCCTCCAGATTGCTGATCCATTCTTCTGCTTCCTCTAGTTACCATTTATTCCATCTAGTGTATTTTTAATTTCAGTTGAGTTCTTCCTTTCTGATTTGTTTAATGTTTTCTATTTCTGTGTTAAAGGTCTCACTGAAGTCCTCCACTCTTTTCTCTAGTCCAGCGAGTATCTTTATGACCAGTACTTTAAATTCTCTATCAGGCATGTTACCTGTCTCCATTTCATTTAGCTTGCTTGCTGTGATTTTTGACCTGTTATTTCACTTGGGACATATTCCTCTGGCTCCACATCTTGTCTAATTCTCTGTTTCTGTGTCTTTGTGTTAGGAACGTCAGCTAGGTCTCCTGTTCTTGAAAATATTTGCTTCATGAAGCAGAGGTCCTACAATGACCTGTAGTGCAATCACCAGTCCTATGGTGACTGGTGATTCAAGGTCTCCTTTGTGTGCTGCGTGTCCCCTACTGTTTTGGCTGAGCCACTTTCGCCTTTAGTTCCATCATCTGAAATGTCTCTCTTTGCCTGTTGTGGACAGAGTTTGGTCCCTGTGTTCTCGGTGGGCCAGTCTAGGGCCACCTTGGGCTTGAGTTTAGTCAGACCAGGCATTTGCCAGAGATGCAATACCACAGAAGTGGAGGGTGCTTTCCATGTGTTGTCCCTCAAGAAGCTTTTGTTGGTGGGTCTGCAGTTTGAGCAGATGCCTGCCCCCAGCCTGTTGCTGGGGCTTCACTTAGAATGGTAAGGGGCACCTGGGTGGCTCAGTTGGTTGAGTGTCTGACTTTTGGTTTCAGTTCAGGTCATGATCTCCAGGTCCTGAGATCAAGCCCTGCATTGGGCTCCCCACTCAGCCTGGAGTCTGCCTGGGATTCTTTTCTCCTTCTTCTCCCTCCCCCTCTACTGCTCCTCTTGCTTGTGCTTTCTCTCTCTTTCCCAAAATAAATAAATAAAACTTTCAAAAATCTCTTTGTCTCTAAATAGAAATAAATAAAATATTTAAAAAATGGTGTATGTAAGTATCTTCCCTTCTCCCTGGGGCAAGATTCATTTCAGAATTGTGCTGACATCTGTCAGGGCAGCTTACGCAATACCAGACTTGTCACACTGCTTTGGACAGGCTCTGGCAAAGGGCATATTGCAGGGTACAGGTTGGCTGGAGAGTGCAGCCATGGTGTTAGCAAGCTTTGTGGGGGTCCATTCTGGGAGGGGAACTAGAGCCACTTTAGAAAACTCCTGCCTCAAAGTTGAAGGGTTCAGCCCACAGGAGAAAAGCTCCTGCCAAGGCATGCCTGGTAAGGAGAGTGGATGTGCAGAAGTGTGCAGGGGTAGGGCACACACTGGAGGTTAAGGGGGAAGTGTTGGTGCTGGGCCAGTTTCTGCAGATGTGTGCATGTATCTAGGCTGGAGGGGTGACAGAGGGAAACGGCCCCCTCCAGCTCCTCTGTTCTTGGGGAATTCTCTCAATGATCTCTGCCCCTCCAGCACAAGCTCTGAGATTAGTAAACAGATCTCCCGCTGGTAGGCCCCTGGTGTTTTAGAAATACCTGCTTCAATGCTGTAACTCGGCACAACTGTTCATTGTGCTGTCTCTTTAAGGGCGGGGACTTGGTTTTCTCTTACTCTAAAACCAACCCAGCCGATTTTTTTTTTTGAAGATTTTATTTATTTATTTGACAGAGAGAGAGAGAGATCACACGTAGGCAGAGAGAGAGGGGGAAGCAGGCTCCCTGCTGAACAGAGAGCCCAATGCAGGGCTCGATCCCATAACCCTGAGATCATAATCTGAGCCAAAGGCAGAGGCTTAACCCATTGAGCCACCCAGGTGCCCCAGCCCACTGATTTTTAAAGTCCCAGGTATTATGCCCCACTGAGCAAAGAATTATGAAATTATGCCCCTCTAGTTTCAAAGCCAAATGTTCTGAGAATTCATCTCCTCCATGCAGGTTCCCCAAGTCTGGAGTGACTTCAGTGAAGATCTTTTTTCCTCTCTCCTTTCTGTACCCATAGAGCCCCTGTGTCCTTTTAGCTTCTGTATCACCATCCTACCCTCTCAGAAGTGGCCTTGTCTCTACAATTAGCTGTAGAAAGTGCTCTGACAGTCTTTGGGTCATTTTCTGGGTTATTTATACTGTTGTGGTATTATCTAGTTGTGTCCTTGGGAGGAGGTAAGCTTAGAGTCCTTCTACTCTCCATCTTCCCTGGAAATCCTACTTTTATTCTTGCTATATGTTATCTTGGTATAAAAATGTTAGTGACATAGGGCTCTGCACTCAGCATGGAATCTGCTTGTCCCTCTCCCTCCCCAAGTTGCGCTCTTTCTCTCTCTCAAATAAATAAACAAATAAATAAAATCTTAAAAAAAATTAGTGATGGGGCACCTGGGTGGCTCTGTCAGTTAAGTGTCCAACTCTTGATTTTAGCTCAGATCATAATCTCAGGGTCCTGGGATCAAGCTCCAGTTTGGTGGGTAGTCTGCTTAGGATTCTCTGTCCCTCTCCCACTCCCCCAACCTATGTGCATGTGCTCTTTCTTTCTTTCTTAAAAATAAAAGTTAGTGAACAATTTTTTCATACTTCCTTCTATATTTATATTTTTCTGGAAAAGTCTAAGTTAGTTTATTTCAAAGTTAGTTTGTGGGTATGATTATCTTTTTTTTTTTTTTTTTTTGGTCCACTCATAAGAATCTTTCTCCTTAAAATACAGCAACTTAATCTGTATGCCTCATGGTTCATCATTTCATGTAAGTTCTCTTGGGACACCATTTCCTTTTGAAACTACATAGTTCAGGTTTTGTTTTCTCCAGTTTCCATCTCCCACCAAAACAAATTTCCTTTCTCATAAAACTTTTCCATTTTTGTCTATACTTTTTCTAGTTTCTATCAAGAATGCCATTCTAGATCATTGGAATGCTTTATCTTTTAGTTGCATACTTTTCTCTGTAATCATTTTTCTATTTTATTTGCTCATTCTCTGTGGCTTTCCTGTGTTGTTCTTCCTTTTAGGGTAGCTCTTTCTTTGTTGTTTAATTATATTTTCCTGGATTTCTTGGTCATCACTGAATTTATAGCACACAGTACAATGTCTGTGTGGTTTTTATAAATATTTGTTGAATAGATTATGAATAAAGAAAAAACAAAAAACTTTTTTATTTCTTTGTACTCTTCTATTAATGATAGTGGTTATGGAAGACAAGTTCATTTTCACTGCTTTTATGTTTTCAGTTTGTCAACCAAGCAGGATTGGCAAGGCTATTTTTGCCTCGTAATGTATTTACTGATAACATAGTATTCACATGTTTCTAAATGCCATAATGTAGGGTAGCTAAAATCATAGGCTTTGTTGAAAGATCAGTCTGACAGTTTCAGGTCACAGTCTGCCAGGTAATAATCAGAAGACTGTGGTAACAAGACCATGTTGTTTTGTCTCTCCCATAACACCAGCCCCTATCCTGGGGTCTTTCACATACTTAGTTCTCAGGAAATAGTTTCAGAATATCTGATTGATGAATAAATTTATAAAATTATGCATGCAGTTTTTTCAGTTGCTCAGAAACATTATAATTAACAAATTTATGTGTCATAAATTACCATAAATGTCTATCAAAACTACAAACAAGAGGCACCTGGGTGGCTCAGTCGGTTAAAGCCTCTGCCTTCAGCTCAGGTCATGATCTCAGGGTCCTGGGATCGAGCCCTGCGTTGGACTTTCTGCTCAGTAGGGACCCTGCTTCCTCCTCTCTCTCTGCCTGCCTCTCTGCCTACTTGTGATCTCTGTCTGTCAAATAAATAAATAAAATCTTAAAAAAAAAACTACAAACAAAACTATGGCTTTAAATAATATGTGACACCAAGTATAACTGTTCATTGATTTGAAACAAATAAACAAACAAAAAATGACCCACTGATTTTGTTTGTTGAGTAACAAAAGAAAAGAATGGCATGATCTCTTTCAAGTGGGTGAATATCAGATGTGTGTTAGGGCTTTACATGGAAATGGAGAAATAGAAGATAACCCAGAGTTGACCCAAATCTAGCTAATGATATGAAAGTATCCTAAGAGATCATAAAGAATTAATTGCTTATGTAATATAAGTCTATAAGGCGAGGGAAAAAATATGATTAAAGTAGTGTCAGGACAGCAGACCATCCTTCCCAAACTGCTCTCTCTCTCTCTCTCTCTCTTTTTAAATAAATGATCAGAAATAAAAAGGACATCAAATTCTAGATTTCTAGCACAGAAATGCGTAGTTTAAATCAGTTCCTACTATTTGTACTTGATGTAAGGAGAGGCTGTTTAACCAAGCAAGAATAACTTGTGTTATTTTGTAAAAGGAAAACCAGTGATTTTGTAAAAGAAAAACCAGTGTGAGGAAAATGCAGGCATATAAAGAGAATTATATGATTTTCATATCTAAAACAAATCTGTATCATCTGTATTTATTACCTATTCCAAAAGAAATGTGTGCATGAAGATTTATGTCAAAGTATGCTCTGTCCACCATTATTTGTATTATTGAAAAATTAGCATAAATGTCCGCAAATAAATTATGATGCATTCATCTGACGAATATGAAGTCATTGAAAAACAAGTATTAGAACTAGCAGATAGGGACGCCTGGGTGGCTCAGTTGGTTAAGCGGGTGCCTTCAGCTCAGGTCATGGTCCCAGCGTCCTGGGATCGAGTCCCACATCGGGCTCCTTGCTCGGCAGGGAGCCTGCTTCTCCCTCTGCCTCTGCCTGCCACTCTGTCTGCCTGTGCTCGTTCGCTCTCTCTTCCTCTCTCTCTGACAAATAAATAAATAAAATATTTAAAAAAAAAAGAACTAGTAGATAGTATTACTATTAAACATGTATATTATAATTTATATATTGTTAAAAATATTTGTTCACCCTCCTCACAAATCCTAGACCCACTGATGCCATGCCTGATCAAAGGACTTAAGAAGGGCACGGAAATGTGAGAAGAGAGGCCTCCCACTTCTGACAAAAACAGTGTTCTCTGTTTTTTCTTCCTTCTGCTATGATACAGGCAGTGTCCCAGAGAGTGGCTGTGCCAGCAGTCCAGTCTCATAGTGGAGGACTGATGGATTCATGGAACAGACATCTACCACTGTTAACTGCATCATGTGCTTCCTTTATTGTTGTTGGAAGCCACTGGGGTTTCAGAGTCATTCATTGTTACCACAGCATTAGTTTGTTGGAGCTGACACTGAATGAGTATTATGAACATTTTATATTCCCAAACTCTAACATACAACAAACTGAGTCATGGTTAGGAAGGAGGGACATAGGGGCAGAGGGAGGAGGAAAAAATCTTACTTCATACAAATATTTATTAATTGATTATTTGTAAAAATTTTAGGATAGATAGATTTCACCAATATATACTTATCTCCAAACTCATCAGATTGTTTATATTAATTATGCATACCTTTTATGACATAAAAAGAGGAATACATATATTTCAAAATTTAAAAATAAAAAAAGGCTAGCTGAACACACATAATTTATCCTTACCCCTGTAAATTTTTTTTTAAAGATTTTTTATGTATTTATTTGACAGACAGATCACAAGTAGGCAGAAAGGCAGGCAGAGAGAGAGAGAGAGAGAGGAGGAGGCAGGCTCCCTCCTGAGAGGAGAGCCCGATGCGGGGCTTGATCCCAGGACCCCGGGATCATGACCTGAGCGGAAGGCAGCGGCTTTAACCACTGAGCCACCCAGGTGCCCCACCCCTGTAAATATTATCACAGATTTCAGAGGGAGTTATTCTAAGTCATTTGATTAAGGTTATTTTTTTAAATTTTTTAAAATTTTATTTATTTATTTGGTAGAGACACAGTGAGAAAGGGAATACAGGCAGAGTGGGAGAGGAAGAAACAGGCTTCCTGCTGAGAAGGGAGCCCCATGCAGGGCTCTATTCCGGACCCTGGGATCATGAACTGAGCAGAAGGCAGACACATAGCGACTGAGCCACCCAGGCTTCCCAAGGGTTAATTTTTAGTGTGTTGTTTTATTCCCATTTTTTTTGTGGAGCTGACAAAGATTATATATTTTAAAAAATGGAAATCTGGATATGCTCTCTGAGCTGACATATTTACATGAATGCTTCTGAAATGAAATACAATTTACCAAAAAATGTTTTCTCTATTTAACAGGAATGGTCAGATCAACTAAAAAGAAGAGAAAATAAGACATACTTCAATTTTATGCTACAATATTTCATGACTAGGCTCTGACTAGACTGAAATAGGATCCTTTAGAGAAGCCTAAAAGAAGCCACGCTATTTTTTTCAGGATTTTTATTCATTTTATTTTTGGTAGAGATGAAATGTCTGACCGTCTTCTGACTGTAAATGCCAAGACCCATCATTTACAAAGTCCTACAAACAAATCTGTAAACCAAAGAAATCCAATCAAAATACATTTAAAATGGATTTATTTCAAGGGAGAACCATTAGGAACTCCTCCTTACTTCCACTTTTGGGACAGAGGCAGGAGTTAATGTTTTTCCTCTAAAGTCATATTGTAGGTCAGAGGTCAGAGATTGGGTAAAGGTTCTAGAATGGCAGATTGCAATTTAATATGGGGGAGGGGGCTTTCTGACATCTAATCCAAAACCTGAGTATTAAGAAATAATGAGGAAATTCATATGTGGAAACTAATAAACCTTTAAACACTTCTTTCATCCTCTCCTTCTTAGCTTAGTAACTTCAGAATGAAATAAATCTTGCTTTCTAAGTGCATAACTGTGGATCAGTCAGTTAACCTCTCTGAAACTGTGTTCTCTGTGAGTTGTTTATGGGAGCAAAAATATCGTCTTCAGTGGTTTGGGGGAGAGTGAAGTACACTAACGTACACGCAGTGCTTAGCATTGTTTGTGACCAAAGACAGGTGCTCTGCACAAGGGAGGTGTTGCCCACTTTATAAAAAGTGTGTGTTTGTGAGAAAACAGATCACCCTCACCTAGCTGCATTTAAGAGCCTGACTCAACAAAAGTGCCTAACACAGGTATTCCAAATTATGCCACATTTCTTTGTCCTCAAATATTGCAAATGAAAAGAATTGTCTAAGGCTTTTGCCAACCCTGCAGACACCTGGATACACCTCAGAAATTCTGATTAAGAAGATCGGGGATGGAACCTGGGAATGAAAATTTTAGCAACTTTCCCCCAAGTGAATCTGAGAAAGGTGGCCTATGAAAAAACTCTAGCTTATTTTTTTTTAAGATTTTATTTATTTATTTGACAGAAATCACAAGTAGGCAGAGAGGCCGGCAGAGAGAGAGACAGAAGCAGGCTCCCTGCTGAGCAGAGAGCCCGACTCGGGGCTCGATCCCAGGACCCTGAGATCATGACCTGAGCCGAAGGCAGAGGCTTAATGCACTGAGCCACCCAGGAACCCCCTCTAGCTTCTTTTTTATAGGTGAATTTGGTATTTGTATAATTTTTAGCTCTTTCCAAAGATAACTCAAGGTTTTAGTCAGAAATGAGGCTGCATACAGACTGCTGTAGGGTGGTCATGCTTATATTCAAATAGGGATCAGCTTCCCAATGAATAAGATCCCATGAGGTGACTATCCCTTCAGGGGTCATATTTTAGTAACAGACTAACAAACCATTATTTTCAGTTAGAACAGCACTTTCCAGTCTGTTCTACTTGTTAGGGATACATGAGGTTAGAACACATTTTCAGTAGCCAATTTAATGTGTTTGAAGAATGGCCCATCTCTCTCCGGTAAAGGTAAAATTGGTTAACCTGGCTTGCCACCCCTTTCCTTCTCCTAGAGGTCATCTCCATCAAAATGACACTCTTCGCCTTTCTGGATTTCATTACCGTTGGGCTTTGATGGGTATAATTGGTCACCATGGCTTCAATCTGACTAAACTGATATTTCATATCTGTCATTTGATAGACTGACCTATCCTTTTGCGGTGATGGGTTCTCCCTAACCTCTGCTGAGGTCACCTTTGTTGCTCAATTTTGCTCTGAATTAAAGCAGCTGTGTGCTAGCTGGTCACAGCACGAAGTAAGTATGCCCTCTAGTGGCCCCAAGTTATATTGCACTGCAGAGATTTTGTTTCCCCTTTACTCATGGGGTTAGGGGCGCCAGGAGAGCAATTTAAGACAGAAATCAATGCATCCGGGGACACCTGGGTGGCTCAGTGGGTTGGGCCTCTGCCTTGGGCTCAGGTCATGATCTCAAGGTCCTGGGATCGAGCCCCACATCGGGCTCTCTGCTCGGTGGGGAGCCTGCTTCCCCCCTCTCTCACTCTGCCTGGCTCTCTGCTTAATTGTGATCCCTCTCTCTGTCAAATAAATAAATAATTAAAAAAAAAAGAAATCAATACATCTGAACAAAGAATAGGTATCTTTCCATTTCACCAAATAATAATGTTCTTAGTGTGAGGATTATTTTGGATGAGCTGACATAAATAGCCTTTTAATGAAAAATAAGCTGTTAGGGAAATGCCTTAAGAATGTATTAGGGGAACCTGGGTGGCTCAGTGGGTTAAGCCTCTGCCTTCAGCTCAGGTCATGGTCTCAGGGTCCTGGGATGGAGCCCCGCATTAGGCTTTCTGCTCAAGTGGGAGCCTGCTTCCCTCTCTCTGACTGCATCTCTGCCTACTTGTGATCTCCCTCTCTATCAAATAAATAAATAAAATCTTAAAAAAAAAAGAATGTGTTTATTAAATGGCTATTTCCCATCATATGAAGGAAGGAACAAGCAACTCACAAGGAGACAGAACTGTCCATACTATGTCTAGACTTTAGCATAAATATCTATCATAAAATATCTTATTATGGTTGATATTAAGGAATAAATTTTGATTCCCAGGATGTATGAATTCTCATCATCTCCCCACTGTTAAAAACCCTTCATTGGATCCTTATTGCCAATAAGTGAAAATATAGACTCCTTAGAACAACATAAATAAGGCTTTCACAATTTGGGTCAAAACAGTCTTTTTAATCTTTTTTGCTATTCCTTCATTTCAAATCATGAGATTCTAGCCAAATCAAACTACATGTATGTAGACAAATTATATCCATTTATACTTCTATCCTTTTACCCATGTTGTTCCTTCTACTTGAAATGCCTTTCTTCCCTTCTTCCTTCTATCATCCAGAGACTTGTCTAAAGCTTGACTTAAATGTTATCTTTGTAAAAGTTTCCTGATTTTTCCTTTTCCCCATTTGTGCCTTAAACATTCAACCCCATCATCACGGAATGTAGTGGACTGAGTTTTTGAGGGTCTTCTTAAAGCCTGGAAGTGTGCCTATGATCTAAATCATAACTCAGGTAAAACACTCTTATAAATAAAAAATCGATTTAACATATAAATAAACTCCATTGTGTTTCTAATTAGAAACTGGTCTATATACTCTGAACTTAATTCTACCTATGGCTTTCCTTCTAAGACATTGTTGGTGGTGTCTTTTTCAGCTTAGCATCCATTCCCCATTATTTTATTTTTTAATTTTTAAAATTAATATATTTTTTATTAACATATAATGTATTATTAGCCCCACGGGTACAGATCTGTGAATCGCCAGGTTTACACACTTCACAGCACTCACCATAACACATACCCTCCCCAATGTCCATAACCCCACCACCCTCTCCCTGCCCCCTCCCACCGGCAACCCTCAGTTTGTTTTGTGAGATTAAGAGTCTCTTATGATTTGCCTCCCTCCCGATCCCATTTTGTTTCATTTATTCTTTTCCTACCCCCAAAGCCCCCCACATTGCATCTCCATTTCCTCATATCAGGGAGATCATATGATAGTTGTCTTTCTCCGATTGACTTACTTTGCTAAGCCTAATACCCTCTAGTTCCATCCACATCATCGCAAATGGCAAAATTTCATTTCTTTTGATGGCTGCATAGTATTCCATTGTATATATATACACCACCTCTTCTTTATCCATTCATCTGTTGATGGACATCTAGGTTCCTTCTATTGTTTGTCTATTGTGGACATTGCTGCTATAAACATTCGGGTACACGTGCCCCTTTGGATCACTACATTTGTATCTTTAAAGTAAATACCCAGTAGAGCAATTGCTGGATCATAAGGCAACTCTATTTTCAACTTTTTGAGGAACCTCCATGCTGTTTTCCAGAGTGGTTGCACCAGCTTGCATTCCCACCAACAGTGTAGGAGGGTTCCCCTTTCTCTGCATCCTCCCCAGCATCTATCATTTCCTGACTTGTTAATTTTAGCCATTCTGACTGGTGTGAGGTGGTATCTCATGGTGGTTTTGATTTGTATTTCCCTGATGCCCAGTGATGTGGAGCACTTTTTCATGTGTCTGTTGGCCATCTGGATGTCTTCTTTGCAGAAATGTCTGTTCATGTCCTCTGCCCATTTCTTGATTGGATTATTTGTTCTTTGAGTGTTGAGCTTGATAAGTTCTTTATATATTTTGGATATTAGTTCTTTATCTGATATTGTTGTTAGCAAATATCTTCTCCCATTATGTCAGTTGTCTTTTGGTTTTATTAACTGTTTCCTTTGCTGTGCAAAAGCTTTTGATCTTGATGAAGTCCCAATAGTTCATTTTTGCCCTTGATTCCCTTGCCTTTGATAATGTTCCTAGGAAGAAGTTGCTGCGGCTGAGGTCAAAGAGGTTGCTGCCTGTATTCTCCTCAAGGATTTTGATGGATTCCTGTCTCATATTGAGGTCCGTCATCCAATTTGAGTCTATTTTCGTGTGTGGTGTAAGGAAATGGTCCAATTTCATTTTTCTGCATGTGGCTGTCCAATTTTCCCAACACCATTTTTTGAGGAGACTGTCTTTATTCCATTGGACATTCTTTCCTGCTTTGCCAAAGATTAGTTGACCATAGAGTTGAAGGTCTATTTCTGGGCTCTCTATTCTGTTCCATTGATCTATGTGTCTGTTTTTGTGCCAGTACCACACTGTCTTGATGACGACAGCTTTGTAATAAAGCTTGAAGTCCGGAATTGTGATGCTACCAACTTTGGCTTTCTTTTTCAATATTCCTTTGACTATTCAAGGTCTTTTCTGGTTCCATATAAATTTTAGGATTATTTGTTCCATTCCTTTGAAATAAATGGGTGGGATTTTGATAGGCATTACATTAAATGTGTAGATAGCTTTAGGTAGCATAGACATTTTCACAATATTTATTCTTCCAATCCATGAGCATGGAACATTTTTCCATTTCTTTGTGTCTTCCTCAATTTCTTTCATGAGTACTTTATAGTTTTCTGAGTATAGATTCTTTGCCTCTTTGGTTAGGTTTATTCCTAGGTATCTTATGGTTTTGGGTGTAATTGTAAATGGGATTGAATCCTTAATTTCTCTTTCTTCTGTCTTGTTGTTGGTGTAAAGAAATGCAACTGATTTCTGTGCATTGATTTTATATCCTATGCTTTACTGAATTCCTGTACAAGTTCTAGCAGATTAGGACTGGAGTCTTTTGGGTTTTCCACATATATTATCATATCATCTGCAAAGAGTGATAGTTTGACTTCTTCTTTGCCAATTTGGATACCTTTAATTTCTTTTTGTTGTCTGATGGCTGAGGCTAGGACTTCTAGCACTATGTTGAATAGCAGTGGTGATAACGGACATCCCTGCCATGTTCCTGACCTTAGCCGAAAAGCTCTGTTTTTCTCCATTGAGAATGATATTTGTGGTGGGTTTTTCACAGATGGCTTTGATAATATTGAGGTATGTACCCTCTATCCCAACACTTTGCAGAGTTTTAATCAGGAAAAGGATGCTATATTTGTCAAATACTTTTTCAGCATCTACTGAGAGTATCATATGGTTCTTGTTCTTTCTTTTATTAATGTATTGTATCACATTGATTGATTTGTGGATGTTGAACCAACCATGCAGCCCTGGGATAAATCCCATTTGGTCGTGGTGAATAATCCTTTTAATGTACTGTTGGATCCTATTGGCTAATATTTTGGTGAGAATTTTCACATCTGTATTCATCAAGGATATTGGTCTCTAATTCTCTTTTTTTGATGGGATCCTTGTCTGGTTTTGGGATCAAGGTGATGCTGGCCTCGTAAAATGAGTTTGGAAGTTTTCCCTCCATTTCTATTTCTTGGAACAGTTTCAGGAGAATAGGAACTAATTCTTCTTTAAATGTTTGGTAGAATTCCCCTGGGAAGCTGTCTGGCCCTGGGCTCTTGTTTGTTGGGAGATTTTTTTTTTTTTAAGATTTTATTTATTTATTTGACAGAGAAAGATCACAAGTAGGCAGAGAGGCAGGCAGAGAGAAAGAGAGAGAGAGAGAGAAGCAGGCTCCCTGCTGAGCAGAGATCCCGATGCGGGACTCGATCCCAGGACCCTGAGATCATGACCTGAGCTGAAGGCAGCGGCTTAACCCACTGAGCCACCCAGGCGCCCCTGTTGGGAGATTTTTAATGACTGCTTCAATCTCCTTACTGGTTATGGGTCTGTTCAGGTTTTCTCTTTCTTCCTGGTTCAGTTTTGGCAGTTTATATGTCTCTAGGAATGCATCCATTTCTTCTAGATTATCAGATTTGCTGGTGTGTATTTGCTCATAATATGTTCTTATAATTGGTTGTATTTCTTTGGTGTTGGTTGTGATCTCGTCTCTTTCATTCATTATTTTATTTATTTGGGTCCTTTCTCTTTTCTTTTTGATAAGTCTGGCCAGGGGCTTATCAATCTTATTAATTCTTTCAAAGAACCAGCTCCTAGTTTCATTGATCTGTTCTATTGTGTTTTTTTATTTCTATTTCATTGATTTCTGCTCTGATCTTTATGATTTCTCTTCTCCTGCTGGGTGTAGGCTTACTTTATTGTTCTTTCTCCAGATCATTTAAGTGTAGGGTTAGGTTGTGTATTTAAGACCTTCCTTGTCTCTTGAGAAAGGCTTGTACCACTATATATTTTCCTCTCAGGACTGCCTTTGCTGTGTCCCACAGATTTTGGACTGTTGTGTTTTCATTATCATTTGCTTCCATGATTTTTTTTTTAATTCTTCTTTAACTTCCTGGTTAACCCATTCATTCTTTAGAAGGATGCTCTTTAGTCTCCATGTATTTGGATTCTTTTCAAATTTCCTCTTGTGATTGAGTTCTAGCTTCAGAGCACTGTGGTCTGAAAATATCCAGGGAATGGTCCCAATTTTTTGATACCAGTTGAGACCTGATTTATGACCCAGAATGTGATCTATTCCCGGGGCACCTGGGTAGTTCAGTGGGTTAAAGCCTCTGCTTTCAGCTCAGGTCATGGTCCCAGGGTCCTGGGATCGAGCCCCACATAGGGCTTTCTGCTCAGCGGGGAGCCTGCTTCTTCCCTCTCTCTCTCTGCCTGCCTCTCTGCCTACTTGTGATCTCTGTCTGTCAAATAAATAAATAAAATCTTAAAAAAAAAAAGAATGTGATCTATTCTGGAGAATGTTCCATGTGCACTAGAGAAAAATGTGTATTCTGTTGCTTTGGGATGGAATGCTCTGTATATATCTGTGATGTCCGTCTGGTCCAGTGTGTCATTTAAGGCATTTATTTCCTGGTTAATCTTTTGCTTGGATGATCTGTCCATTTCACTGAGGGGACTATTAAAGTCCCCTACCATTATTGTATTATTATTATTATTTTTTTAAAGATTTTATTTATTTACTTGACAGACAGAGATCACAAGTAGGCAGAGAGAGAGAGAGGAGGAAGCAGGCTGTCCGAAGAGCAGAGAGCCCGATGCGGGGCTCGATCCCACGACCCTGGGATCGTGACCCGAGCCGAAGGCAGCGGCCCTAACCCACTGAGCCACCAAGGTGCCCCCATTATTGTATTATTGTCAATGTGTTTCTTTGGTTTTGTTATTAATTGGTTTATGTAGTTGGCTGCTCCCATATTAGGGGCATAGATATTTAAAATTGTTAGATCTTCTTGTTGGACAGACCCTTTGAGTATGATATAGTGTCCTTCCTCATCTCATATTATAGTCTTTGGCTTAAAATCTAATTGATCTGATATAAGGATTGCCACCTCAGCTTTCTTTTGTTGTCCATTAGCATGGTAAATTGTTTTCCACCCCCTCACTTTCAATCTGGAGGCATCTTTGGGTCTAAAATTAGTTTCTTATAGACAGCATATTGATGGGTTTTGTTTTTTTATCCATTCTGATATCCTGTGTTTTGATTGGGGCATTTACCCATTTACATTCAGGGTACCTATTGAGAGAGATATGAATTTAGTGCCATTGCATTGCCTGTAAGGTGACTGTTACTGTATATTGTCTCTGTTCCTTTCTGGTCTACTACTTTTAGGGTCTCTCTTTGCTTAGAGGACCCCTTTCAATATTTCCTGTAGAGCTGATTTGGGGTTTGCAAATTCTCTCAGTTTTTGTTTGTCCTGGAAGCTTTTTATCTCTCCTTCTATTTTCAATGATAGCCTAGCTGGATATAGTATTCTTGGCTGCATGTTTTTCTCATTTAGTATTCTAAATATATCATGCCAGTTCTTTCTGGCCTGCGAGGTCTCTGTGGATAAGTCGGTTGCCAATCTAATATTTTTACCATTTTATGTTACAGACTTCTTGTCCCTGGCTGAGTTCAGGATTTTGTCTTTGTCGCTAAGTCTTGTAAATTTTACTATTAGATGACAGGGTGTGGACCTATTCTTACTGATTTTGAAGGGGCTTCTCTGTGCCTCCTGGATTTTGATGCTTGTTCCTTTTGCCATATTAGGGAAATTCTCTACAATGATTTTCTCCAATATACCTTCTTCTCCTCTCTCTCTTTCTTCTTCTTCTGGAATCCCAATTATTCTAATGTTGTTTTGTCTTATGGTATCACTTATCTCTCTAATTCTCCCCTCATGGTCCAGTAGTTGTTTGTCTCTCTTTTGCTCAACTTCTTTATTCTCTGTCATTTGGTCTTCTATATCACTAATTCTCTCTTCTGCCTCATTGACCCTAGCAGTAAGACCTTCCATTTTGGATTGCTCCTCATTAATAGCCTTTTTGATTTCAACTTGGTCAGATTTTAGTTCTTTAGTTCTTTAGTTCTTTTATTTCCCCAGAAAGGGCTTTTATCTCTCCAGAGAGGGTTTCTCTAATATCTTCCATGCCTTTTTCGAGCCTGCCTAGCACCTTGAGAATCGTCATTCTGAACTCTAGATTTGATATATTACCAATGCCTGTATTGATTAGGTCCCTGGCTTTCGGTACTGTCTCTTGTTCTTTTTCTTTTTTTTTTTTTTTTGGTGGTGAGTTTTTCTGCCTTGTCATTTTATCCAGATAAGAATATATGAAGGAGCAAATAAAATGCTAGAAGGGTGGCAAAGACCCCAGTAAAATGTGCTTTAACCAAATCAGAAGAGACCCCAAATCATGGGGGGATGAAAGGGGGCAAAAAGAAGTTCAGAAAAAAAAAGAAAGAAAGAAAGAAAGGAAAGAAGGAAGAAAGAAAATAATAAAATAATAAAATAAAGAGAAAATATAAAAAAGTATATATATATATGCATATACATATATATATATATATGTATATATATATATATATATATATTAGACTGGTGAATAGAACAGGGCCACTCACTTCATTTTGGAAATATTTTGGTCTCTTAGAAGAAACTACCTCCCAAAATTTTAAAGAATGAAAAACATATATAAGGGTAAACACGATGAAGGGTAAACATGATGACTATAAAGATGAAAATTTTAAAAACAACTCTAAAAAAGAGTTGATAAGTTTGTTGGGAGAATAAAGAAAAAGAAAGTGGAGAGAATTTGCTCAGGTTGGAGACTAGGACAGAGCCCTGTGCTAGATTTAGGGTATATTTTGATCTATTAGAAGAAGCTGTATCCCGAATTTTTTTAGAAGAAAAAACCCTTTGTGTATACAGAAAATAAAGTTAGATACAATGAAGGATAAAATATGACTATAGTAATGAAGTTTCAAAAAAGATTTTTTTTTGGAAAGGTATTGTTAAGATAAACTAGTTAAAAATGTTAAAAGAGGAAAGTTTAAGTTAAAAAAAATTAGCACAAGAAAAAATAAAATTAAAAAAATTATTTAACTTTGTAAGACTAAAGCATCATGGGGAGAAAGCCATGAATTCCATCCTTTGATTTCTGTCCTCTGGAATTACACTGTTCTCCTTGGTAAGTGAACTTGGTCATGGCTGGATTTCTTGCTGATCTTCTTGGAGAGGGACCTGTTGTAGTGATTCTCAAGTGTCTTTGCCTGAGGCGGAATTGCACTGCCCTTACCAGGGGCCAGGCTAAGTAATCCACTCGGGTTGGCTTTGGGGAGCTTTTGTTCCCTGAATGCTTTCCGTAGAGTTCCAGAGGACGGGAATGAAAATGGTGGCCTCCCAATCTCTGGCCCGGAGGAACCGAGATCTCAGGGCCCCACTCCTCATTGGGCCCTCAGAGAAAAGTGCTCAATCACTCCCATCTCCCTGGTCTCTGGCTGTGCTCTGTGCTCACCCAGCCTGTGACCAAGCGTCTCTGTCTCTGGCACACAGCCCTGCCTGAAGTCTCAAACCCCGCAGATCCCTGAGCTCTTCCAGGGGTGTATCCCTGGATCTTGTGGGGTCCCCACTCACAGATCTGTGGCCTTTGCCACATATCCCAATTTAAGGTAACCCTGTGTTGAGAGCTCACTCCTCAGCTCTGTCTCTGTAGTGGCTTCCCTGCTCTAATACCTGTGAGCTCTGCAATACTCAGATACCCCCAATCCTTCTGTAACCCTGCAGGACCCGAGACCACACTGTCCCCGTGTGGGCTTCATCCCGGTTTAGCATCTGGAGCGATGTCCCTCAGTGAAGCAGACTTTTAAAAGTCCTGATTTTGTGCTCCATTGCTCCGCCGCTTGCCGGGAGCCGGCACCTCCTCCCGGGGTCTATTGTGCCATCACTTTGGATTCACTTCTCTGCTGGTCCTACCTTTCAGAAAGTGGTCGATTTTCTGTTTCTAGAATTGTTGCTCTTCTTCTCTTTGATCTCCCGTTGGATTTGTTAGTGTTTGGAATGGTTTGATAAGCTATCTAGCTGATCTCCTGCTACCTATGTCATCTCAGTCTGCTACTTCTCTGCCGTCTTCCCATTCCCCATTATTTTAGTTAGGACTCCCAGTCCCATCATTGTAGTGACAACTCTTAGACTCTCGTTCTGTGCTTCCTTCCATGCACTCCTCTGACTTTCCAGTGATGTGACTCCATCCAGTTCTGCTTCCGTTCATGAGCACATGGTTTAGAACTGACTAAGGAGAGCAACACATTCTTCTGGCCTTGGTGATTGACTCAAAGACAGACAACACTGAGATCTTTGTTAATTGTCCTGGAAAAGAAACTCGTACTTTTTCACTAACTGTGAATCTTGAAATATGTGATGAATGAAATGTCTACACTATCTTCCTGAACATTATGATAAACCAACATTATGATAAAAGAACCCAACATTATGATAAAAGAGTGCAGAGACAGAAATCGGGGTGTTGGTGATATGGTTAAGAATATAAATTTTCAGGGCACCTGGGTGGCTCAGTTGGTTAAGCGGCTGCCTTCGGCTCAGGTCATGATCCCGGAGTCCTGGGATCGAGCCCCAACATTATGATAAAAGAGTGCAGAGACAGAAATCGGGGTGTTGGTGATATGGTTAAGAATATAAATTTTCGGGGCACCTGGGTGGCTCAGTTGGTAAAGCGGCTGCCTTTGGCTCAGGTCATGATCCCGGAGTCCTGGGATCGAGCCCCGCATTGGGCTCTCTGCTCCACAGGGAGCCTGCTTCCTCCTCTCTCTCTCTGCCTGCCTCTGCCTACTTGTGATCTGTCAAATAAATAAAATCTTAAAAAAAAAAAAGAATATAAATTTTCATGACTCAATAAAGCATATGTTGGAAGGTGATCCAGTTAAGATTGAGTTTTCTCTCTTTATGGAGCCTAAAGAGTCCTAACTGATCATATATATTTTACTATTTATTCTTAGTCAGACCTACTTAGTCTTACTTAACTGGACTCAAGCAGCAAGAAAGCAAGCATCCATTAGTAAATAGTTCTCAATATTTAGCATAAAATATTAGCATGGTTGGTTTGGACCTCTGGGAAACTAACTCTTACATATTGGGCTTTGCACCTGTGTTTCAGAGTCCCCAATGCTTTAAACTCCAGACCCAAAGTAGCAAGTTTCTGGTTATTCTGCACTTTATTATCTAGTTTTTCCTTGTGTCATTCCTCACTTCTCTATTAATGTTCTGTGCACCTACCAAGCAAACTACTTGCGTTTGAAATTTTGTCTTGGAGTCTTCTTCTTGGGGAACCAAAACTAAGACTAAACCTCTCTGTCTCTCCCTCTCTCTCTCGGGATATGAATGGCAGATTTCAATTTAATATGGGTAGGGGGCTGCCATTGGTTCATGTGGTTTATTTCCAAAGTTCTGTAAAAATGAATTCTATCAATGTTGTCCCATTTTCTTGTTGCTTTTATGGAGGAGGGATTTTTTTTGGGGGGGGGCTGAGGGGAGAGGTCCTTACTCCATCCCTAACTGTTAACTCTTATAGAACTGTATATATAGTATACTATCAAAATCAGGAAACTTACATTGGTACAGTATATACATATAGTTCTTTGTCATGTTGTCTTATGTATAAAGTTGTGTAACCACTATGGAAACCAAGATAGGTTTATATCATCACAGAGTCTTCACTTGTGCTCCCTCTTTATGGTCACATCCACCCCAAACCCAGATTTTCCACCATTTTTAAACCCTGTTAACCATTATTCTGTTCTGGAACCACCTGTTGGAAGAGGTGTCCATTCCCCAGGAATAGTGCTTCTTTGCTTCACTCAGTTATTGGCAGAGAGCGGCCAACAGACCTGTTCACAAACACAATAATAGATTTTAGGGTTTGGCAACTGGGCAGCTAGTCATCCATGCTCCCTGGAAGCAGAATGGCTCATTTTCCTGGCTGCCAAAATCAATCAGAACATCGGTCATTTTTATTTCCCTAGCACTTGGTACATAGTAGTAATAATACTTTGGTACTATGTATCAAATATTGAATACTCTTCATATAGGAACTCACTTAATTCTTATTGTAATCCTATGAAATAATAAAACTATAGTTTCTAGTTTACAGATGAAGAAATGAAGATATAAAAGGCAAGTAACTTGCCCAAACTCATATAGCCTTATAAATGACAAAGATAATGGCTTCAGAATTTATAGGGTGTATATAATGCTCTAGTAGGCATTCCATTAGTTTCAGTTTAAGAAATGAATGACTGAGTAGGAAACACTTATTTTCTCCCCCATATTCCTCTTCCGGATAGCATTTCTAATCCATCTG
Source organism: Taxidea taxus jeffersonii (assembly GCA_003697995.1). Lineage (NCBI taxonomy): Eukaryota > Metazoa > Chordata > Mammalia > Carnivora > Mustelidae > Taxidea > Taxidea taxus. Next base: position 40,990 of record ML106211.1, on the reverse strand, counting down.
AACCCCTGGTGAGAATAGGAAAATTAAGAGATTGAAATGATTAAGAGAGGCCCTTCTCCTAAATTGTCACTAGATGAAGACCATCCAAAGTCCATCTCAGATGACTTGAAAGACATATTTTTCTGCACTTACCTTTAAAAGATTATGGAAGACTTTAGTTTCAGAAACTGAAATTTGGCAAATATGTTCCAATCTGGAGTAATTATATATAGAAGTCTCTTATTCCACTTGGGGAAGCAAATAAGGGCCAGCAAAAATGTTTATAAGGGATTTCATTAAAATGTTTTGTCAGGAGAGCATGAAACATTTTAGTTTATCAAAAGACTGTACAGAATTATAAAGCCCAGGAACTTGATTATGTGCTGGTAGGTTCTGAAAATACTATTTGAAGGGACATAGCCCTGCTCCTTGTCCCTCTGTGACCCCTGTTACAACTAAAGCCAAGTAGGCTTTATAGTCAGGGGAAGGTCTTCCTTAAGATTGTCCTCTCTTTTGGAAGATATGTGACCCAGCACAGCTCATGTGCATCCCAAAACTACAATGGTAGGACCACCCAGATGAGCCATAATTTGTATCCTTTATGGCAAAGAGAAAACATGAAAGCCATTTCTCTTCACTTTACACTGTGTCTGATCTCTTTCAGAATTCCTATTAGCAGCAGGGAACTGTGAAGCAGGGCTTGGGTCAATGTTATTTTGGCTGTCAGTGGAACTCTTCTCCTCCCCCAACAAATTTGACTTTGCTATGATATGATCAGCCCAAACAAAAATTTCTGAAACTCCTTGTGTTCAGTTGAAAATATAGTTGACAATGCTGGTCGTGTGATCATGGAATGAGATCCAGGAATCAGTCTGAATTGGGCTTTTCCTTAGCAAACAGGTTCCTGGTTTTTTGTTTTCTTTTCTTTAGTAGATTCTCTGATTACGAGGATCTTTTTGTTGATTGTTAGGAACCTGAGGGACAAATTTGTTGCCAACTTCTAATAAAATTAGAGGACTCCATAGCCCACATTCTGCATATTAATTTTACTTAAAACAAGATTTTATTTATTTATTTGAGAGGGAAAGAAAGAGCACGTAAGTTGGGGGGTTAGAAAGAGAAGCAGACTCCCCACTGAGCAGGAAGCCCCAAATCTGGGCTCTCTCCCAGAGCTCTGGGATCATGAGCTGAGCCTAAGGCAGACGCTTAACCAACTGACCCGCTCAGGCACTTCTGAATACATCTTTTCCCAATAATACTTTTCTCTTACTCTATTTCTTCTCTACTTTTAAAATCTTATCATGTGTATTCATTGATTTCTTTAAAAAAGACTATTTTTTTAAGATTTTATATATTTGACAGAGAGAGACATAGCGAGAGAGGGAACACAAGCAGTGGGAGAGGGATAGGGAGAAACAGTCTTCCCACTGAGCAGGGAGCCCCATGTGGGGATCAATCCCAGGACCCTGGGATCATGGCCTGAGCCGAAAGCAGACGCTTAACTGACTAAACCACCCAGGTGCCCCATAAAAAAAGACTACTCTTTAAATTAAGAAGTTTAATATGTTATTCCTAGTGTTATGTAGGTAGGTCATTTTGTGGCATTAAAAAAGAAGTTAATTAATATGATTAAATAAAATTGAAAACAGAAGAATATATCTCCAATCTATCCAGTTAAAAACAATACTTATGTGTCGCTTCAACCAAGCATCAGGGGAAAATTTGGATTTCGTGAAGCCCTGTGGTCTTTAATTTGGGGAGACTTTTCAAAAAGAATACAAAGTTATAAATATAGAACTAGAAAGTAAATGATAAAATAAATCAAAAGCAGATTATAACTTTTTAAAAGGTCACAAAACCTACAAACATCACAAAAACCAGAAAATAACATATATCCTAAGTAACTGCCTGTCACAGCTCTGTAATTACTTTTCTTATATTTTGACTACATACTTTTTGAATATTTTAATACATTTTATAACATTTCTAAAACATATGTAACTTTCTAAAATTTTATAACATTTTCTACAAAAAAATTTGAAAGACAACTCATTGCTTTCTCCATGGAATTGACCAAGTATTTTTAATTGCTCTTTAAAATTTGTTTCACAACTTGTTATTAATATTGTAGTGCAAATCTTTAGGATTTTTATCAACTACGTGACATTCTCTTTCAAATTCCCTTCATATATGAGCAGTGTGATGTCATTGCATTTCACATGTTCTTGTGTAGAAAATGATGTTACTCATACACTAGTCTTTTAATATAATTTTATCTTTAAGAAATAAAATATATACTTATGACAATGTAAACATAAATCAGGGGTCCCTTTTTTGGTCTTAAAACTTCTAAGAAGGGGCCCCTGAGTAGCTAAGTTGGTTGGGTGTCCAACTCTTGATTTTGGCTCAGGTCGTGGTTCCAAGGGGGTGAGATCAAGCTTCACAACAGGCTATGTGCTGGGTGTGAAGCCTGCTTAAGATTCTCCCTCCCCGCTGTGCTTGCTGTCTTGTTCTTTTTCTCTCTCTCTCTCTCTAACAGGAAAAAAAATTATTTTAATTTTTAAAATTTTCAAGGAAAATGAGGGATTTGGACACTTAAGATTTATTACCTTTGCTATTAATCTGTCCTGCAAGCAAGTACAGAAGAACCATGCCTTTAGTCAACTACTTAAAAAATTTAACAATTAGTTCAATCTAAAAAAAAAAAAAAAGCAGCTCACAATTTTTCCTGGAAATGAAGACTAATAGAGCCCAATGACTCCCTGGAAAGAGAAAAGAATTGGAATTTAGTGAAGGCCTAATAAACCTATGCTGAGTAATTTTATAAAAATTGAATTTATCTACAAAACTATTCAATAAATACTTAAAAGCACCAATTCTTCAACATACTAGGAATCTAATTGGCAACAGGAGAAGACCTGGTATCTGAAATTTTAATGGGGAAGACAGATAATGAACAATTAAACAAATAACTATGGATTTTCATGAGTGTTCTTCCAAAGGAAACAGAGTGCTATGAGAAAGACAATTGGAAGATGGGAGACCACATTTAGACACAGAAAATTTCCAAAGCAGTATTTACTCTGAGACCTGCAACATGGGATGGAACCAAACACAAGAAAAATGAGAAAAATGCTGTCAGGAGGTGGGGTCAGTTTGTGCAAAGACCCTAAGACTGAGAATACCATGGCTGATTTGGGACAGCATAGAGAAAAGCTTGGTGCTGCACTGAGTGGGTGGGCGGCTGGTGTGATGTGATGTGGGTGGCTCAGGTCCCAGCTCATTGCAGTCTTGGAGGCCAGGGTAGGGAGGGTTCCAAGTGCAGTGGTGAACAATGCGGGGCTGGGTCTCAGGTCCACATGACACACTTTCTGTTCAGTCTACCGTTTGCATCATGGAGCATATGATGGGAGGGATGTGGGGAGGGCATTCAGGAAGCTCTTCTGGCAGTAGAAGCCAGAGGGAATGGTGATTTGTACTAGGGAATAAATTGCAGATGGAAGGGGATGACATAAATCAGTGGTAATTGCGGATGAGTACAATGAGGCAAAGTACAAGAGAAAGAGGATTCAAATTTGATTCTATGGGGTCACATATTTTTACAGATGTGGAGAAAGACTGAGGAGAAACAGATCTCATTTAATCCTGAAAACAACTCTGTGAGGTGACTGTTTTCATCCTCACTATATGTATATGAAAATGGATGGTAAGAGAGCTTTAACTTCCCTCCTAGCCTTCAATTCAGAAGTAGAAGAACATAAATCAATTTCTTCCCGGATTTATTGCCTTAGGAGATGCACATTTTTAAATGCTGGTCTTCTTTCCTCCCACTAAGTTTTTGGATTTGGGGCCTAGTTGGTCTGTAAATAAGGTTGGTATTCAAGAGGTGAGGTGAATTCAGAACTATTCTGTTAGGATCGGCTTGTCTTCCGAATTTTTCCACTAGAGGGAGCTAGCACAATGTGTTTTGTTTTTCTTGTGGCGGTACATTGTTTTTGATAATCGTGGAAACTTAGTACCTACTGGTCACCCACAGACTTAATAAAGTTCACTTTAAACTTAATAAAGTTCATTTTGTTATCTTTTAGAAATCCATATGCATATTTTGCATAAGATCCTAAAGTTTTCATCAAAAGCTATTTGGAAGGAGAAAACGTAGGAGATTAAGGGAAATGTAGGAAATGGGGAAAAAAAGAAGCTCCTATTTACATTATCTGCAACAAAAATCTAATTTAAACTGGTGGTGGAGGAGAGGTGCCTGGGTAGCTTAGTCGGTTAAGCACCTGACTCTTGGGATTGGTTCAGGCCATGGTCTCAGGGTCCTGGGATTGAGGTAAATTTGGGGCTCCCTTCTCAGCTCAGCAGGGAGTCTTCTTGAGATTCTATCCCTCTGCCCCTCCCCCTGCTCACAATGGACTCTCACTCTCTTAAATAAACAAATAACTAAATAAATCTTTAAAAAATATAAACTTGGTAGAAGACAATTCTAAAAATGTTTTAGTTAAAAAAAGACATGTAAAGTTATATGAAATTTAATAGAGAGCATCATTATTACCTTAACATGTACAAAATTATATGGGTTCTGTCTTAGTCATTGTGCTATCTTTATTTTTAATTTTAGATGAATATATAATACATATTTATGAATAATTAAAGTTTACTTTTAGCATGGTCCCCCAAACTGGTTTTCCTGTAATGCCATGCCTTACTGAATATAAAAATCTTTGTGCTATAGGGTATTTTGGAGCACTTGGATCAACATTTCCAATTAAATGAATAACACAAAATAATCACAAACATAATAATAACAATAATAATAATAATGGTAACCATTTGGGTGTCAGTTTCATCAGATCGAAAGGGTTGGTTTCAGATACAGGGCAAGACAGGACAACCCTGTGTGTCCTTTCCCTTTGTCGTGCACTCAATTATGAAATGCTTCATGAGGCCATTGGCAGCAGCACAGCAGCAGTGCATGGAAAGATATGAATGATAAAGGCCTCCTTCAGAGTGGACACTCTAAGGTGCTTGTAGATGAGTGCCTGGCCAATGAAGCACGTGTTTCTAATTTGGGATTGCCTTCCTCTCAGGGATCTGACACAGGAAGTGTGAATTCTGAAAGGCTTAGATTTCACGTGTTGCCTCCGGATACCAGATACAGTGGCAAATACCACCTTTTGAATCCATACTGCTCCATCCTAACAGATGGCCGTTAGCTTAGCCTGCTGGGGAGTCAAGTCAACCTTTTGTTGTCTTTCTGAAAATAAGCAAGTCAGCTCTCTACATCCTGAAATTACCATGGAAGAAATAGCCCAGGGAGCTCTGAATCCAGCATGTAACAATAAAATCTGGGGAATCAACCTCTCTCAACCATAAAAGGTGTGCATTTGATGTATCTTAACATTTTTGTATTCAGAACACAGGAAAGAAATTATATTTAATATAAAGACCTGGGACATCACAAGATTTAGCTTGGTGGTTCTGAATTCTGGCTCTACACTGAAATCATTTTGGAAAATAATTTCTTAATAAGCTCAGATGCTTGGGCCACAATTTATACCAATTAAATCAGAATTGCTAGGCTTGGAATCCAGGCATAAGTCTTTTTTTTAAGGTTTCCAAGTACAGCCAATTCTGGAAATCACTGGTGTTTCCCAGACCTTTATGTTCAAGGTATCACCTTGGGATTTTGTTAAAATATAGAATGTGATTCAGTGTCTCTATGGTAAAGCCTAGAATTCCCAGAAGATAGTGATATTGTTGTGAACACACCATTCTGCAGAGTAAGGATACCAAACAGTGTAGGTGGGCTTCCCTGTCCTTGATAAACAGCTCCTAAGATGCCAGAACTCTTTCTGCTCATTTGTTGCTTGATCATGTAGAAGCTCTTGGATTATTGACATATTCTCAGTTTATCTTCCAAGAGTCCTTAGCTTTCTTCCAGAATCTGCTAAGACTTTCAGCTTAGATTATTTTCCTCTGGGGAAGCCTGAACAAAGAGACATGTAGATTTTATCAGAAAGGAGCTTATAACAAATGAACTTTACATAAATGAATGAAAACACAATGCATTTGCTTTTATATTACTCATCTGATTACTGTGTCGTTAATATAGTAGGTAAAATCAGGTCTGTGGGTATTTGAGAAGCTTTCCCACCAATTCAAAAATAGAGGCCCAGAGAAGTTAAGCAACTTATTCAAAGTCACAAAGTTAATAATTGGCGAAATCAAGACTTAAACCCAGGCAGTAGATGTTTCTAAGATTTGCTCCCAACCACTATTTTATACAGCTTTGCAATAAACAAAGCTTGTAGTTAGGAACCAGTTAATAGATGAGCAAATTAGAAACCTGAAAATATAAGTGACTTACTCAATATCAAAAAGGGATCAATAGTCAGGCATGGGTTGAGACTCGGATTTATTTTCTTTCAATCATAAGGAAGAAGTCCAAGTTGTTCTCTACTTGGCTACTGAAACCCAGGGAGAAGTTTGTCAAATAGAATATGCTAGTTTCTGAAGAGTCATGTGAACCCTCTGTGGATTCAATTTCCCTTCCATTTTCTTCTCCATATGTTTTTTGGGCTGTTCACAACCACAGACTGATGCTTTCATAAAATTAATCAGATGATTGTGGAAAGCAGAGAGTAGCCCTCTTTCCTGCTGAGAATATTTATGTCTTGAGCCAGGAGGCTAAAAGCCCAGGAGGGAAAGGGGATAAAAGCAGAGAAGGCCCAAGAGAGGGATACTGGCTATACTCTACCTATCTTAGGGCAGGGGAAACCTTCCTGAGGGGAAACCATCAGCCTGCCTTTTTCCTAATTTGCTTTTAAGATAAAGAAGTGGAGTTTACTTCACAGCTATTCACTACTGCTGACATTTGGAGTGGTTGTTCAGAAAGGCACAAATGGACCCTATGTCAGCAGGCAGGAAAGTAGAATTTTTCACTATTTAAAAAAAAAATGTTCTAAGAAAGTGCCTACAGGAGAAAACATAAATTTAGACTCTTAAATTGTCATCTTTTCATGAGTAGATACAAGACGATCCCTAATTTGCTTGCTTGCTTTCTTTAATTTTTCTAACAGATCCAGAAGTGCCTGTCATTCCAGCTTGGATAATAATGAGCACAAACTAGAGTGGATGGATGGGTAGACTTTCCCTGGCCTCTGTCTTCCTTCCAAATTTCAGATTAGTTTCACTGGCAATTGTATGCCTAGAGCAATCAGGAAAGAAAACATCGAAAGCAGACCAGTATTGCCCTCTTTAATCTGTAGCATGTCTGGAAAGCATCAGGGTAGGAGGGGAGGAGAATGCTGTCTTTCCAACTGGATACACTAAATTAGTCAACATGGGTGTTTCTAAATTGAAGACTATTTAATTAAATGGTGCAATGGATCTACTGTGCAATATATATTTCCCCACAAATTACCTCCTGGGAAGCTGTATCAAGTGGATTATAAGTTAGCACAATCTGTTTTTTTTTTTTTCCTGATAGATTTCAATACAGTCAAAGTTTAATAAAATGTTCCTAGGAAATAGATTCTAAATCAGGATACTATACCTAGGAAATAGATTCTAAATCAGGATATTGTATTACCCTATTTCACATCACAATCATTCAACGACTGTGGAGTCTCCCCTACCTATCAGGCAATATGTCAAGCCTTAAGAATGTGGTGGCAAACTAGATGGTTCAAGTCTCTTTTTATAGACAATAAGGAAGAAGTAATAAGTAAGTAAACATATAAACAATTCTAGATACTGATAAAGGCTACAAAAAGCAAAACAGACTAAAGGCATGGATCATATTAACTAGGAAGAGGAAATTTAATCTAGTGGTCAGGGAAGTCCTCTCTGTAAGGGGAGGTAGTTGAGCAGATAACTGCATCATGAGAAAAAGCAAATCAGTGAGGAACTGGAGAAGACTATTCCAGGTAAAAAAGACAACCACAACCCAGTGACCCTGGGATATGTATGAGTTTACAACATTCCAGAGATATCAAAAATGGCATATGTGGGAGGGGTGTGCCTGGATGACTCAGTCAATTAAGCGTCCCACTCTTGATTTCGGCTCAGGTCATGATCTTAGAGTTGTGAGATTGAGCCCCACATTGGACGCCATGCTCATTGTGGAGTCTGTTTGAGATTATCTCTCTCCCTTTGCCTCTCCCCCCACTCACATGCTTGTGCTTTCTCTCTCTCTCTCTCTCAAATAAATAAATAATTTTTTTTAAAAAGGAGGGGCATATGGATAGAGCACAGTAACTAAGAGAGATCAGAGAGGTAAGTGTGAGCATCATTGTCAGTCTTTATAATCCATTATAAGAAGTTTTATTCTAATTGCAGTGAGAAGTTAGTGGAGAATTGAAGCAGTGTTATCTGATTGAACTCTTTATTTTATAGCTTCTGTGCAGGGAATAAATGGTAAAGTAAAAGCAGAAATAATAATTAAAAGTCTTTTGTGTTAGTCTAGATGACACATGATTCTGTTTGGAACTAGAAGAGCAAAGAAGGAGGTGAAAGATGGGCAGAATCAAGATATATTTTGGAGGCGGAGCTAACAGGACTCATTGGATTGGATATGGAGACAGCACCCATTATCTTCTTCTGCACAAAAACTACCCTAGAGTGAAACCAGCAGGTTTTGTGGTTCAGGATTTTAGGAAAGGCTTTGGATGGACAGTTTGTGTCTGATCCATGTGGCCGCAGTTGAGATGGCTGATGCTGGAAGGTCCAGAATAGCTTTTGTACCTCTTTCTTCGTACAAAATGCCTCATCCTTTTGAGCCTCTCTGCATGGTTCATGCTTCTCACAGTGTGGTGGCTCCATGGAAATCATACCTTTTCATTAAAAAAAATTTTTTTTTAAAGATTTCATTTATTTTGGTGGGGGCGCAGGGAATGAGAGAGAGAGAGAGCATGAGAAGGGGGAGGGTCAAAGGGAGAAGCAGACTCCCTCCCAAGCAGGGAGCTGGATGTGGGACTTGATCCCGGGATTCCAGGATCATGACCTGAGCCAAAGACAGTTGCTTAACCAACTGAGCCACCCAGGTGCCCGGAAATCACACTTTTTTACATGATAGTTGGCTTCCATGAATGACTATTCCCAGATGAAGGAAGTATCTGTATCTGCCAATCTCTCACTGCTTAGGCCAATAGATTATTACATCAGGACTTTATCAGATTGGTCACAGAGAACCCAAGAGAACAAAATATGGATTTACATTTCTCAATGGGAAAAGGGCCAAAGAATTTGTAGCCTTTTTTTTTTTAATGCTACAAGCATGGGTGATAGAGAAGAATTTACCAAGTCTTGTAGATCATTGATTGTATCATTAATAGAGATTAGAAAGTTATTTAAGTATGAGCTCTTCTCAGGGAAGAAATTACCTCATTACATCAAACAATAAGTTCTGTACAGTTAAGTCTCTGATGTGTTAAATAATGGGGCAAAACTAAGATAATAACAGGAAAGAAAGGAAAGGAAGTAACATACTAGGCACATACTGGAAATATCATTAACAAAATTTGGCTGTTAATTGGATATGGAGGACAAAGGAGAAAGAGTCACTGATTTATGGAAGACTGTCTTGACTGAGCTGTAGAGATAACATTAGGTATAGGGAATCAGTAGGAGCTGATTTAAGTGTCTAGTCCAGGACTTTGACTTTGGACATGGTGTATCAATGTGTCAACAGATTAAGTGATTACTGGTCAAATTTAGAATGAGTACCCCTGATGTTTCATGAGTCTCTGATGAGTAGTCATCAGACTCTGAGACAAAGAATTAAATACAATTATTGCAATTCTTTTGCGAGGTGATTCCAGGGAGTGAGGGTAGGGAAGTAGAAAAGTAAGACAGGAAACAGAAAAATCCAATGAAGTAATAAAGGCATTATTGTGGGTGTCTGTAGCTTAGTCCTGCTCTGAATCCCAGATGATTTAGAAATGACATAGCACACATGCCTCACCCATCCCAAGGTCACCCAAAGAGAGAAGGACCTGGGGTATTTATCTGCTAAAATCATTAATCATTAGTTGAAAGATATTCCCAAGGATGCTAATTCCCTAGAACCCCTAGCTTGCCTTTCACACCAACGGAATAGGCACAGATGGTGAGAGAAACCCTTCAGGCAGAGAGACACAGATGCTGGCAGCAAAATTCAGAGAGACATACACTAAAATAGCAAAGGCTGGGCACTGCTACAGCAGTCTTGAGAGGTTATATGTTCTAGGAATGTCAAAAGCAACTATTAGAACATTATTTACAAACATGTCTAATACTTAAGTGAAATTGTTTGCTTCTAAAATATAAAAAAGGCACATTTTCGTGCTAAGGCATTAACATCAACTCTTGCTGGCATGCTGGCTTGGTGATAGTCACTGAAAATAGAACAAGGAAACAACGCACCATGGAGCAGCATAGAATCCAGAGGAGCAATTAATTGCATATGGTTAGAGAAGAAGGTCTGGGCTTCTGTCATGTACTTTCCACTGGATTTATAACCCTGTGTATTTTGCATGCATTTATGCATGTAAATTATATATATTTATGATACTCAAGTTACTGCTAAAGTATTTGTACCTGATAGTTTCCATCTGTATCAGAAATGCCTTCTCCCTCTTCTTCTTCACTGGAAAACCCTCCTAAAGACTCATATTTTTCTCATTCAGCTGGGCTATTCTGTTCTGCTTATTAAAACTGTGTTGTGATAATTTTCCATAATCTTATTAAATATTTTGCCTTCTGTAAAATGTATGTATAGCCTTTGTTACAGATCAACTGCTTTCTTTACTGAAGGTAAAGGATTCTCCCAAAACAAGTTTATTATTTAAATGATTTATCTAGGGCTTTCACTTGTGCTATGAAGTAAAGTGCTAAAAGAAATACAAATTGAAAAAAGATAAATGTATGCGTAAAGTGCTAAAAGAAATACAAATTGAAAAAAGATAAATGTATGCTTCGCCTGCAGAATAACAAACGTTAGTCATTATTCAGATTTTTGAACAACAGACTCAGGGATGGAAAATTGGATAAGATGATCAAGAAAAAATAGTGAGATAAAATTTTAGTTGTCAAAATACATTTTACAGAAAAATATTCAGTTGGTGCATTAATATTGGCCAATATATTTGAGTGGTAAGTGTTTGATATAAAAAACAAAATATCTAATTTTCCTTTCTCAAAGATTTTTATTTATTTATTTGACAGAGAGATAGAAAGAGAGAGAGAGCACAAGTTGGGGGGAGAGGGAGAAGCAGTCTCCCCACTGAGCAGGGAGCCAGATATGGGACTCTATCCCACGAGCCCAGAATCATGACCTGAGCCAAAGGCAGATGTGTAATTGACTGGGCCACCCAGGCACCAACCCCCCAAAATCTAATTCTCTTAAGAATGCACTTTTTCCCATTAAAGTGATCATTAAATATATAGTTAAATCTTGACATGATCTTCAAAATTTGAAATTTTGGGTCTTTTTTACATACACATCTACACAAATCAAAAATTATCAAGTAACATTTCTGAGTTTAAAGTTTAAGGCATATAGTCATTGATACTCTAAAGATCCAAAGCATTTTACTGACATAAAACATGAGCTAGAGTCATGGATCCTTGGTCTCCAGAATAAGAAATAAGCTATGAAAATTACTAAACATGGAGTCACATTCCAGTCCCCACTTGACAACTCTAATGAATTTTGCCTTTCTTCAGGCCGAAATATAATATGTCCTATATTAAATCATGCTAATTACAGCTTGAGAATAAACTGATGACCTGCTAGGTCAAATTGCTTCCCAAACATCCAAATTAGGTTTAGGTTCTATGGTTTGACATTTTGTAGATTGGGAAACAAGTGTGGAGTGGATCTTCTATCCTGATCTACATTTAAGGTGTATCATGTGCCAAGTTTTATACACAGAGCTGGCCAAAGGTAGAAGGACAGAGGATGAGAAGAGGAGGAAATCTATTTTCCCTGGACTCTCAGTTCGGTCTGTCTCACTGCTTCCATTTTGTATGTTTTTTTTTTTTCTCAACATAAACATAGTATATGTTCATTGTACAAAATTTTCTAAATGCAAAAATATATCGTGAAAAAGCAATCAAAATTAACCATAAGTCAGACACCTCCAGAATCACCATTAATATTTTAGGGCATATCCTCACATTGTTTTTTTTTTTTCCACAGTTACTTGATTTGTGCTCCTAATTATTGATTTTATTGGATTAATTCCAAAGGATAGTTTCTTAATGGAAAGGGTATAAATAAGGAGTGACATTTCAGTGGTAGATTTTGGTTATTGACGAGAAGGTGGCTGCCTCCTTTGCCAAAGCAAAGATCTAGTCTTATTTATATAAAAAGTACATTAAAGCCTCATACCATGAATCCATCCTACTGCACATTTTATTTTACTCTCTTTATGAGTAATTTGATGACAAGTTTTTTCATCATGAATGCATAGCCACTAAGTATTTTGATTTTCTTATTTGTTTGACTGTTGCACGGGAGTTATGACTCAGGAACTTTAAGTTTAGCTGAAAGAACAAATTTTCAATTAATGTAGTTTAGAATTTATTGACCTTGGTTCTTGATGACAGATAAATTTAATCAGTTAATGACTAACATGTGTTTCTGACATATAGAGAAAGCTAAGGTATATCTATGAAATGCCAGCAATGACTCATGATTATCTTCAAAGCTAACTCCAATATTTTTTTCATCTTGGAATTCAAGGCCCTACCCAATATGGTTCCAATTTCCATTTTTAAATTTGTCCGTGGGATTTTTTTCATGATATAATATATGACATTTCTGAGAGAACACAGATTATAATTAACTTTGATTTCAAATTCTCACCATAATATATTTTCTCTGTCACCTTGTCAATTATGCATTTTTGTTAAAACTCTAATATACCTACTTCACTGAGTTGTTGTAAAGATTAAATAAAATGAGGTACATTGTGTGAAATACACAGCACAGTGACTAGCACAGAGGAACACACTCAAGAATGTTATTTCCATTCTCTTTCCTTTGATGAGACTTATACACCAACCAAATGAAATTTTATGTTGGCTGCCATGCCTTCCTACCCATCTCCTTCCCCAAAGAATTTGCTCATATAGTCCTCTCTACTTTGGGGGATACTTCAATTATTTTTACAATTGAGACCTTTTTATCTTGGATATATGAATCAAAACATCTTCTTTACAAAGTACTTGCTCATCCTACCCCTCTAAAAAATAATGTTCTCTGAGATTTTATCAAAATGCTTTATCTATACTTCTCTTTAGGTCCTTATTACTTCTTTCCTTCCATTATAATGATGTGTATACATAGACAAGCTGCAAGTTACTTAAAAGCATGAATTTTAGAGTATAGAGCATGTTTTTTTTCTTATTCTATCACTAATCTGTTGTGTGTTTGTGAAGTATTAAACCTGACTGTACCTCAGTCATCTCTCTTTTTTTAAATAGTGTTAATTTTCGTACCCATTTTTAAGATTAGTATGAGTATAGTGCCTGACAGAAAGGTTCTAAATAATGATGAGGATGATTATGGGCTTTGAGAGGGAAAGTCCAATTTTATGCAACATGGGAAACTTCACAGAAGCTGGCACTTAATCGTAGCTAATTAAATGAGGAAATGAATAATACATGTTTTCAAACATAATCATGGGAAACAGGTAGCCTGATGCTGTATTCTGTTGCCATAGGTTCCACCATGTTCTGACATTTGTAACACCTTGGGTTATCCATTGCTTGTCTCTTAGTGTCTTTGACATGTCTTCCTTTGCCAAGATGTCAGGAGTTGTTACACAGTTCCTGTAGCTGTTTGAAGGAATAATTACCACAGTGTTCTCGTACCATGTATGTATGTTACCTTGAAAACTTAATACCCATTGCACTAACACGCTAGAGCCTGCTCTCATTCAATCACATATGTAAACATATATATTGACATTTTTGTTCTTGATACTTTCTAATTCTTACTTGCCTCATGACTAGCATGCAGAAACATAAAGGGTAGATAGATCTTAAAATGCTATCTATCTAAGGGAAGTCCCTGGGCAAATACTAAGAAAAAGAGAAAATTATGTACACTCTGCACTATTGTGAAGGGTGAGAAAGAAAAGAGAGGAATGTAGTGTGGTGTGATACTAGGATTCAAACTGTCTTCTTCTCTGGCACAAGGTGGTGTGATACTAGGATTCAAACTGTCTTCTTCTCTGGCAGGAACCTGAGTAGGAGGTTAATATAAATATCTATTAGGTTTGGAGAGTCTGAGAATGTTTGTGCTCTTGGTGCATAAACATAAGAATTGACTGAGGATTCTAGGGACCTGTAGGAAAACCTATGCTTTGATTGTGTGCTGACATATACAATATAGGGATGAAAAGGAGTTGGACAGATAGATAGACCTCAGGAAATAGTTGGAGAATCCTGTGATTGGTATACAGTGTATTTAGAACTTTCTGCATCCCCTTATTGAAGTGACATGGAGATTCTGAAAGTTATGCTAAACTGCAAATGCCTTAGAAGTCACAGTATGCCTGATTTTAAAACTCAAGGGTGCAAATGTGCTTCCTTCTATTCATTCATTACTAGGGAAATAATACTTATTTTATGTGCAAAAAAATGTTTGGAAATCAAAGCATCTTTATATATTGTCTTTGCCTTGATGCTACTCAGTGCTTCTCAAAGCTTGTTGTGCTAAAGAATTACTGTGTAGGTAACTATACAATATGTAGACATCAAAACTATATGTAAATACATAGAGATATTTTTAAGATCAGTTTGGTCCAGCTATGATTTATTTTACAGTGATCAGAGGAAATGTGTCCATCAACATTTTGTTGATAAGCAATTTAAAGCAGTAGCTTGAAATCATTAGGAGTCCCCAGTCATTTTGGAAAACCAATGAAAACTATGGATCAACTCCCAGAAACAAATGCATATATGCTCATACACAAAAGTCCTGAATATAATTTAAATGATTAAGAAAATCCCCAAAGCCTAATTATGTACTTTAAGTTAAAATAAATCCTGCTTTAAAATTTATTGTGGGGCTTACCATGGTTTACCTTGGAAGTGTGAGCTATTTTTTATTTATTAAATTCCACAACCTTTGGCACCAACATTTGTGAGAAAGAAAAAAAAAGACTTATCTCAAAGAGTAAGAATGAAGTCAGTCATCTTTATAGCCTTTATATCATCCCACAACATTTATTATTCATGTCAATAAGGAAACTTATCCCCAGTAACCCAAATTATGAAATGGGGCTTTGGGTTCCAGGAGTGAGTTGCTTTTGAATTACTGCATGACTTTTCACTAGATATTCAGTTTAAAAGGTTTCTAAAATGTTACAGTGACTATAAATTTGGTAGCATATATCTTCCTTTATATAAGGATGACAAAGCAGGTGAAAGTTTGTTCCAGATTTTATCAAAATGGGTCTTCAACAGAGAGGAATTAATTCTGTCAAATGTTACACAGTAGATTATATCTTTTATCTTAAAAAATAAATGCATTTGCAAGCAGTTTTTAAATAAATGCCTTCTGTGGTTCAAGTTCATTGATTAGGGCAGAAATGACAAGTAGTTAGATAAGGCAGAAACTATTAGCTACCCATGCAAGAGCATCCTCTCTTTTGTACTTGCTCTCAAGACATTTCTTTAGAGATAGGATGAGCAAAGAGCTCAGGGAAAGTGGGGCTCTGTCCTAGAACCCTGGACATGAAGCATGATTGGTTGTAGCAATTCATGATAAAACCTACCCTTTAAATAGAAAAATAAAAGTGACTGATGATACTGCTCTGAAACTCATTCTGTCATTCTATCATTGGAATGTCTTTTTTTTAATTTTTTATTTTTTATAAACATAATATATAAACATATAATGTATTATAAATATATGTATAAACATATACTATATGTTTATACATATATGCCATATGTTTATACATATTATAAATATATGTATAAATGTATAATCTATTATTAGCCCCAGGGGTACAGGTCTGTGAATCACGAGGTTTACACACTTCACAGCCCTCACCATAGCACATACCCTCCCCAATGTCCATAACCCCACCACCCTCTCCCTACACCCCTCCCTCTGGCCCCCCTCAGTTTGTTTTATCAAGAGTCTCTTTTGGTTTGTCTCCCTCCCAATCCCATCTTGTTTCATTTATTCTTTTCCTACCTCTTTTACCCCCCACCATTGCATCTCCACTTCCTCATATCAGGGAGATCATATGATAGTTGTCTTTCTCCGATTGACTTATTTTGCTAAGCCTAATACCCTCTAGTTCCATCCACGTCATCGCAAATGGCAAGATTTCATTTCTTTTGATAGCTGCATAGTATTCCATTGTATATATATACCACTTCTTCTTTATCCATTCATCTGTTGATGGACATCTATGTTCTTTCCATAACTTGGCTATTGTGGACATTGCTGCTATAAACATTCGGGTACACATGCCCCTTTGGATCACTACGTTTGTATCTTTAGGGTAAATACCCAGTAGTGCAATTGCTGGGTCATAAGGTAGCTCTATTTTCAACTTTTTGAGGAACCTCCATGCTGTTTTCCAGAGTGGTTGCACCAGCTTGCATTCCCACCAGCAGTGTAGGAGGGTTTCCCTTTCTCCACATCCTCACCAGCATCTGTCATTTCCTGACTTGTTAATTTTAGCCATTCTGACTGGTGTGAGGTGGTATCTCATTGTGGTTTCGATTTGTATTTCCCTGATGCCCAGTGATGTGGAGCACTTTTTCATGTGTCTGTCGGCCATCTGGATGTCTTCTTTGCAGAAATGTCTGTTCATGTCCTCTGCCCATATCTTGATTGGATTATCTGTTCTTTGGGTGTTGTCTTTTTTTATTTTTTTTCCCCTACTCCCTATCTCAGTTGTTGTTCCCAGTAAATGGATCCAGGTTTTACATTGCTAGAAAACTATGATATCTGTGGCTCTGCAGTTTCTGGTTTTGTTTTGTTGTTTGTTTGTTTTTCTGGGAGGAGGTTGTTGTTTTGGTAGAACCAGCTTTAGTGTAGAGCAGGTCCAAGGATTCCATTTATTTTTGTTGTTGTTTTTTCTGTTCTTCTTGTTTTTCAGTCTTTTACTTGATCATAGAAGAAATCCAGGGTGGGGGGTTAGAGGTTTGTGTTCTGGAAGTATATTCAGATAGAATTTAAAGATTATTAAATAACCCACTCAAGTAAGAGAGCTGACATTTTTCACATTATTCACCTATATATTCTTGGGTTTTTTTTCCACCTAAATATTCTTGCTACCATATGTTGCCAAAATTTGTGATTGCATTCCAATGGGAGAGTCTCTGTGTGGTTGTTGGAGGAGGCCTTAGGAAGATGGCATATTTGAGAGAGTGGAGGGAGGAGTAGAAATTGAGGGTTACCTGGGTGGCTCAGTTGGTTAAGTGGCTGACTCTTGATTTCAGCTCAGGTCATGTCTCAGTTCATGGGACTGAGCTACATGAATGTAGCACTCCATGCCGGGTATAAAACCTGCTTGAGATTCTTTCACACCCTCTTCCTTTGCTCCTTGCCCACCACTCCCCACCCCCCAAGAAAAAGAAGAAAGAAATGGAAAGAATAAGAGTGGAAATTGGGCTCTGTGGAAATAAAATATTTTTAAAGGACTGTTATCTACAGTTTTAGAAGTTATGGTTTATAACATTTTGGGGGTCATCTTGGGGGTCAGAAGCTGACCCATGCTGAAAGTATGATCAGTACCCTGATCACAGTTTCACAAAGAATTTATAAAACTGGTGGAGAACCATGGAGCTCTTCTGCTCCAAACCACCTACATTTTCAGGATTCATCTGCAGCAGCTACTGTGTCAGTGCTTTATATAACATGACCACTGAATCCTCGCGAAAGCACTATTCTCAATGTTATTATTGTTGTTATTTTAACGATCATCGTTTCTCTCCAAGTGGGAAAACAGAAGGCATGGTAGAGTAAGCAGCTGTCCCAGGGTCACACAACAAAACTGACAAAACTAAATCTACCTAATTCTCTATTTTCACCACCTACACAACGACTTTGCCCCTTCCTGAAAAAGAATGACTGTGACTTACTGTTTGATTTCTAATTCTCCTTTGAAACTTTTAAAAACTGAAAAATAACTTGTGCCTTGTTTTTGCACATCTTTAAGAGACAGAAATATGTCTGAGGCAAGGGTATAGATCTCACCAACTGATAGCCTTCCACTTCTGTCATTTCTCCAACACAATTTTTATAGCCCCCTTGTGATAAAGCCTTTGTTTTTCCCTTAGCAATAATAAAACTCATTTAAGCCAAGAAATTACGAGAGAATAGTAAGACTTTAAATGTATTTTAGGGCTTTAAATGTATTTTATCACACACAAGGGCATACAGCAAAAAAGAAAAAAGTTACTAGTATTTCTTTAAAAAGTCAAAAGATATGTAATTCTATAAAAGTGTAGGTATGAAATAGATCAACTCCTATTTCCATTAGATATCAGATCCAGCTGAAATTATCAAAGCTACCTTTACCGTATCTCTGGGTTTTGTTTCTGTAGGTGTTATTGTTTGGAAATGAGTCTAAGAAAATAGTGCCCAGTGGATACTTTGAGCCAAACTCTTCCCTTTTCCCACCTTTAAGTTGCTTTTACCCTCTGTGTTCTTCTTGGGATTGTTTCTCCTTCTCTCGGTCTACAGAGCTGACTTTCTCTAGATGATTCTGTTTTTATTTATTAGCTTAGAAATTCTCTTGTGATAACCACACTCCAATGTTAAATGGAAAGCAGATGATAAAAACAGCTACTTATACGTGCTTCCTATGCTGTGTCTTGCCTAAATACGTGTGTGTTTAATAAAGAAAAGAAAAGAAATCGGCTTAATACTCTCTGTAATAAAGTGATGGTAGATAGCAAGGTTTTTGATTTTTGTTTTTGTTTGTTTTTTTTTCCTTGTCTTGGTAACTGGTCTTCTGTGCACTGATTTATATGTAAAAATGTTCTTGGTACCTAGGGAAAATAAGCTCTTATTACATGAATGAGTTTATTAGAACTCTCCTACCTTAGGCAAGTAAGCAGTGTCTTTATGAGTCCCTGAATGTAAACATCTCTAAAATAAGAAATGAGAAAATGTCTCCATGAGATGCCAGGGCTGGTTCTGGCCCTGGATTAATTGACCCCTGCTTTTAATGCTTTGAGGAGTGACTAATATTAAGCAACATATTTAAATCATTAAAATTCAAATCATGTTTGGTTTTTTGGTCGTTGTTGTTTTTGTTTGTTTTGGGCTAGTCTAAAAGGGAGAGAAAATTGTAATATGCTCTCAGGGTAGAGTCCTACCAGTACTCACACAGATTGCATTCTTCCGTAAACCTGAGATTAATGTATCATGAGAGGAAAAGTATTTACTGGGGCTAGGAGGTAAGAGAAGAAAAAGGATCACTTATTCTTAATGGTTTCTGTGTTTGGTGACAGGAAATCATCCCGTAAATAAAAAGCTGTAGATGCAGGAGCCCTGGCTGGCTCAGTCAGAAGAGCATGGGACTCTTCATCTTGGGATTATGAGTTTGAGCCCCACAAAGAATTACTAAATAAATAAATAAAAAGATTGGGTGAAGAGATTACTAAATAAATAAACAAACAAACTATAAAAGGTCACAGGTGCTTCTATTATATTTTATTGCAGTGCATAATTATCGCTGATGAATAATAGCAAAGGCACTGATTTTCAAGCCCTCCTATTTCTGAAACCAGTAGGGCCTTAATGATTAAACAGGCTTTCCTAATTTACATATGAGCAAAGCAGCCAGATTTTACTACAAAAAAATATTATTAGCTTACAAGTCATATAAATGTGGGTTTGCACCAAGTAACAGGACTTGGAAGCTGAAATGCTTTTAAAGATCATCAAGAATTCCTGCTATTCATGAATTCTCTCTAGGGCTACTACAGTTAAAACTGTTCAAATATGGTTGGGTATCTCTAGAAGCAGGGAACTACAACTCAGGAAGCTCAGTCCATATTGGATAGCTCTTAAAATAATGTTGGTCCAAGTATTTACAAGTTACACTTACAGAGTTAATTTAGGATATCATTTCCTATAATTTAAAGATAGCAATCATTGGCTGCTTGTGCCCTCTCTTCTTCTGGCCAAATATCCCCAGTTGCCTTGACTATCCCATGTGTGTATATATGTGAATTCCTTTGTCATATTCAATATTTTTAATGATTCCAGTATTCCCTTTTGATACCTGTAGATACCCCTGACTATCTCCTTGTTGGCTTACCTTGTTGACATCTATTTAATATCATCTATTTAAATTTTGCTTTAAAAAAGGATGTTTTTTGGTAGTAAGTACTTCTGTCAATATCAGAAATAACCAGTGAGTGTCACTGTTCTAACACACAGCAATACTTATGGGTTTTGTTGTCATGTAATGATCAACAACATTCTTGCAGAAGCCATAAAAACTTGTAATTATGCAGAACACAGGCAGTGGGCTGGATGAATCAAGGGTCCTCTCATTCCACCCACATCAGCTACTATAGAAATTTTGGACAGATTTACTGGTGCCTTTTTTTCTTCACTAGTCTACTTCAGTTTTGCAAGAAGAAAATATATTTTGCTTTCCTTTCAAAATAAAAGACTGGCCTTTTTTTTTCCCCCCCAAAATGCTCTTCCTACTACTCAACTTCATAGTCTATAAATAAATTTCTCCTGACTTCTGATAAATATCATTATTTCTGATTTTATTTCAATTATTTATTCAATGAATTATTGATATAAAAGGAAGATAGTAATTCTGAGTATCCATTTGTAGCAGGTTTCCTTTTAAGTACTCCACATATACTATTTCTTTTAACTCCACAACAATGCAATGAAGTCCTTATTCATGCTATTGTATAGAGCAGGGAAAATAGTCTGAGATATGTTAAATAACTTGACTCAGGGTGACACAGGAATATATCTGACATTAGAAGCCAAGATTGTCTGATACCAGAGTCCCATTCTTTCCATGACACCCTCCTCCTCTCAGACTATACGTGCAAAATTGGGATGCTTACAAACTAGTATCTGAATTGTTACAAACATGTTGGGATTTTGATGGACCCTGTAGGTAACACCTCTCTCCCCACAGCCTGAATTCTGAACCAGTGGTGAAATAGAGCTCTGCAGACTGACAGATGGATATCAAAAGGTCAGCTGTATAATTGATGAAAGCTAGGAAAATGGGACTTTGATGTATGGCCAAATGAGCTTCTGAATTCCCTCTCCTTATGAATCTGAGGCCTACCCATCAACTAAGTGACACAGCTGGGAAATCTGATCCCCCATAGTGTCAGACCCCTTATTATTAGCAGAAAAAAAGGGGAACAGATTGAAATGGAGAAGAAAAAAAAATTTTTTTCCAAATCTGCAAACCACATAATCCTGATAGGCTAGTATTTTTTTCCTCCCAAAGGAAGAAAGGCCAGGAGTGCAGTCTACTACACTGAAGTCTATAAGTCCCTCCACACGGGACTATTTTTCTTAATATGCCATCTTATAATACAGACTATTAACAAAAACAGAGAACAAGTGAAAAGGAGAAACTGGCTCCTTCCTGACATTAATCTAGGAGTTTTTTCTTTAAACAGCTGACATTTATTATTGACAATGATATAAAAATCCTTTAAAGACTATCAGTATTGTATTACCCAAAGAGAGGTAATGTGTTTATAAAACATTTATAGAACTAGATATGCAAATAAATTAGGAAGGAAAGTAAACGAACACAGTACTAACAGAGAGGGGAAATAAAAGAACCATTAGTACCGGAAAAAATGCGAAATGAAAGCAGCATTTTAAGGAGTACAGGGTACTGAGAGATGTAGCATAAACTCATAATCAAATTACATATGCCCTATAGTTTCCTTACAAGGATAATCAGGTGTTTATCCTGTAAGCATTTGTGCAGTGATGAACTCCTAATTTTTTGAGTCCTTAAAGATGCATTTAAAGAAGGATGTGGAAAAGCTATTCCCTGAAATAGATGTGTTTTTATATCTGCAATGCCAAGCAAGATTATTTCATACATTTTTGGGCTTGTTGTCATATAATTGTAAGGACTTGGGTTTTTACTCTTAGTGAAATGTGAGTTTACCAAATATAGGGCTTCAAGCAGGTGAATCATATTAACTGGATTTCATTTTAAATTCTTCTGCCTCATGTCTACTCACTCTCAGCCCCAAATCTACCTTCACACTGGTCAGTAGAGAGGCCACTTAAGAGACTCACAGCAGCGGAGAGGGTGAGAAGATATGGATAGGTTCTGAATAAACTTTGAAAGTGGATTGAAGGGGGGGTTATGAAAGATAGGTATTAAGATTTTGGCCTCTAATGTTTTCCCCACCGAATGAGATGGGAAGTTAGGTCTGGGAACAAATATCGGAAGGTTCATTTAAGAATGTTGACTTTGGACATGATTCTTTCAGACCAAGTAGAAATTTAAAGAAGACAGATGTGGTGTGCCTGGGTGGCTCAGTGGGTTGGGCTCTGCTTTCAGCTCAGGTCATGATCTCAGGGTCCTGGGATCAAGCCCCATGTTGGGCTCTCTGCTCAGCGGGGAGCCTGCTTCCCCTTCTCTCTCTGCCTGCCTCTCTGCCTACTTGTGATTTCTCGCTGTCAAATAAATAAATAAAATCTTAAAAAAACATAAAAAATGAAAATAATTTTAAAAAAGAAGACACATGTGATAGAAATGCCTGGAATTACGGGCAGATATATGGATGAGAGATATGCATTTAGGAGGTATGAGCACGTCGATAATATTTAAAACCATGAAATGGGTGAGATCACCAGGGGTAAGGAATAAAGACAAAGAAGAGAAGATGACAAAGAAGAAAAAATAAAGAAGATAAGGGCCCAAATTTTGAGTCACAGACCTTTCCAAAGTTAAAAGTTCAAGACATGAGAGGAAGACACAACAGAGATTAAGAAGGAGCATCTAGTAAGTTTGAATAGTCAACCTGAACCACCCTGGGAACCAAGTAAAGATAGTGTATCTAGGAGAAGAGCACAAGCAATTATGTCAAATATCCCTAACATAGTAAGTAAGATGAAAACTAAGAATCCACTCTTGATGTTGGCAGTAAAGAGAACATGGATAATTTTAGTACAAGATTTTGTGGAGGTATGGAACAAAACAAACGAAACCACAAAATTTATGGAAGATTTAAGAAGAGGAATTAGAAATGTTACTATTGATGTACTTTTGTGAAATTTTGGAGCGAAAAGGAACAAAAAAAATTGAGGATAAAACACATCAGGAGAACTGGATCCAAAAGAGGTTGCTTTTTTTTTTCTTTCTTCTTTCTAATTTTTTAGTAGTTAATGCTTGCATGGTGATGGGAGGCTGGACTTGATTCTGTAAGGAAAGATGGGGGAATTACCAGGCTGTAGTAGGTGGAAGGAATGAAAATTGGTATCTAAGCAGAGGAGATGGGCTTAGCTGGGAGTGCAGTTAGTTTAGTAGAGTATCAGACAGGAAGTCAGAATATATGGGTAGAGATGCCACTATGTGGGTGGGAGCTGTGGAAGTTTTCTGCAGATTGCTTCAATCTCAGAGAAATAGGAAGCAAAAGTATCAGCTGAGAGTGAAGAGTGGGGAGGAGGTGGGTGTTAGAAGACAGAATTTGAAGTGAGGGAATAAAATATGAAGTAGTCTTCTGGGTGAATAGAAAAATAAGATGACCAGGGAAATACATTGACTGCTGTCAACATTAAGGACTCACTTGAGGTTATTGTTCTGAATTTGAGGGAGGTAAGTCTACATGTTTGCATGGTTTTTTCCCTTTAATTGTGGTTGAACTGTCTAGGTGTACACATGCAATTGATATGATATGTACACACACCCATCTCATATCTAAAAATAAATTATTTTGCCTATTTCCTATTCTGCTCAAAAGTATCCTTTTAAACAATATTCATGGTCATGTTATAGCTTGTCTGAGATAGAATTTTTTAAAAATAATACAAATGCTTGATAATATGTCTCTAAGACAGTTGCTCATATTTTTCTTCCTTTTGGCTTTTTCCCTCTTGACATTGAACTTGATTTTAAAAGCAAACAAAAAGTACCACATTCCAACTAACATAACCAAGTATGTAAACGCTGAAAATTATTTTAGAGATCAATCTCATTCCCCTCATTACAGATTAGGAAAACTAAAGCCCAGGGGACAGGGAATGGTACACAAGATTCTGTATAATTCTACTCATTTAATTTTCCAACTAAACTTCACCTTTTTTTTTTTTAGAGTCATAGCACAGATCCAGCTTTGCCTTATGTTATGATATGACCAGGGGGTATTACTTGTTCAGATTTTGGCATTCACATAGGAGCAAGCTGCTGGAGCTTTCACTATAGATATTCTTCTGCAGAACAGGTGTGTAGAAAAAGGTCTGTCCTATTTCCCAGCAGATGCTCAACCTGTCTTCTCCCATATATGCACCAGCTCAGTTGAAGCAGAAGTAACCTATGCCTGCATAATATCACTCACACTGTTAAGAAAATGGCACTATTGTTGCCTGGTTACCTCTCCATTTTCTTAATTGCTTCTTCATAATGTGAGTTTCATAAGCTATAGCAATTCCATGGAAAATTCAGAATTACAGAGAATTGCCACTGTCATTATCTTTCCAATTTCAATTTAGAATTAAAAATCTAGAACTCTTATCCTATCTCCACCATAGGCTTATAACCTTGGTGAAGTAACTGAACTTTCTGGGACACTTGTTTCCTAACCTATGAAATGAGTAAAATGGACTTGATCAGTGGTTGAGATATTTTTAAAGTGGCTGCACCTGGGCTATATGAGAAATGAAAGTGAAGTAAAATTTTTATTTAAATCAGAGCTACGGTGGCTCAGTTGTCTACTCTCTGAACATCTTGGGTTTCCTTGAGAAGCTACACAGAGCCCAAATGCTCCAAGGATCACGATCCTAAAACTGCTGGATGACAGGATCTAATATCTCTTTTGGCTCTGTCATTGTATCAGCCCGTGATGCCACGCTAGAGGGGTGCGCGCGCGCGCACATGCCATGCATGCACGTACACGACAGAGAGACATGAAGGATTTAGGCCAAAGATGCTTATGCATGCTGAGTTGCATAGAGCCTTAAACTCTTAATACCACAGATTGTAGACTGTTTTATTTTTTCCCCAGTGATGTAGACTCAAAGGAAACGAAGTGAGATTGAGACAAACCTTTGCCTTTTCATCTCATTTTTAAGCCCTATGATAGAAATAAACCTGCATCTGTTAGAAGAATTTGTATGGTTAGATGTGGTGGAGAATGATTAATATCAAAAATTTCCAAGTGGGGAAGAGACTGGTGATTCAGCCCTGCTAAGCTCAGTACTGGGCAGAGGCTATGGAAGCACCTGACAAAATCCAGCCAAAATGCCAGTCATCATGTGGTATCGTCTCATAATTCCTTATACATAAACTGAAGGTCACTGCAACCTTTAGAGAAGCAAGAGAAGGGCCCCTTCATTACAGAAGAGTTAATGTATAAGAGTTCACTAAATGACAAAAGTCAGAATACCTCTGGTAATGCTAATGAATAAGCTAAGGTCTTTAAATACTACTTTCAACATTCATTTTATGTTTATCTCACTACAGAAGTAACGTAGATAATGAATTCCAACTGCTGGAGTGTATTTAAAGTTCAGTGAGGAAAATAACAAGTCTAAAATATTATTTGGAGATTAGCATTTTTAATACTCTAAAATATTTACTTTCAGCTTTTATGTAGCCATATATGTGTGTATATATGTATATTAATGATACATAACACCATAAGAAAAATTGTTACCACCAGCAATATATAAAAATGCCTTGTGATCAAACTCTCATAAATATTATTACTCATTTTAGCTTTGATAGTACAATGCCATATTCTTCATTTCTTTGATTACTTCTGAGGATTAATACCCCTTAGTATTTACATAATTTTACATTTTTTTTATATTTAAGTTTGCTTTTAGAATAGAGCAAGCTTTACATTTAGGATTTTTTAAGTGACTTAAATTTATCACTTTTAATTTTTACTTATTTATTTATTTTTTTAAATTTTATCTTAAGTAGGCTTCACCCTGAATGGGGGGCTTGAACTCAGGACCCTGAGTTTAAGAGTCACATGTTCCACTGACTGAGCCAGCCAGGTGCCCGAACTATTAAACTATTTTTAAATAGTGTGCTTAAGTACATGTAGCAATAGCCAATGTAGAGCAATGTCTATATAATGCATTAGTGTGAAGAATTCATATGTAATATAAAAGTCACCAGAGTAATAATAATGAAACATTAACGAAACATTAACTTTTTACTCATTAAATTCATGTTAAGCTATTCTAATTTGAAATTAATTTTCTCAAATTCAGACTACTATAAATTTTTATAATAATGAAATGTAGGTTCTCCCATTACCTCCCAAAGCCACTCACCACAGGTAACTACTATTACATCTTAATATATACAATACTCTATGGGCTTGCTAATTTCTATAGTATAGGTAAGTACATGTTATAAGGGTAGGTTACACTAGGGAGGTCATAGTATAATAGGTTTTGAAACTTCATTTTTCACTGAAGAATAATATCTTTCCATATCAGCACATGTAGATCCACCTCGTTCATTTTTTTAAAGATACAAACGTAGTGATCCAAAGGGGCACGTGTACCCGAATGTTTATAGCAGCAATGTCCACAATAGCCAAGTTATGGAAAGAACCTAGATGTCCATCAACAGATGAATGGATAAAGAAGATGTGGCATATATATACGATGGAATACTATGCAGCCATCAAAAGAAATGAAATCTTACCATTTGCGACGACATGGATGGAACTAGAGCGTATTATGCTTAGCGAAATAAGTCAACTGGAGAAAGACAACTACCACATGATCTCCCTGATATGAGGAAGTGGAGATGCAACGGGGGTGGGAGTTAAGGTGGTAGGAAAAGTAAAAATGAAAGAAGATGGGATCGGGAGGGAGAAAAACCAAAAGAGACTCTTAATGTCATAAAACAAAAAGAGGGGGGGGGGGGGAAGAGGGGTTGGGTGAGGGTGGTGGGGTTACATCATATGTTTAAATAAAGCTTAAACAAAGTAAAAAAAAAGTAACATAACTTGAAAAAAAAAAAAAAATTTTAAAAAGTAAAAAAAAAAAAAAAAAAAAAAAGATTTTATTTACCTACCTGACAGACAGAGACCACAAGTAGGCAGAGAAGCAGGCACAGAGAGAGGGGGAAGCAGGCTCCCCCCTGAGCGGAGAGCCCAATGCAGGGCTCGATCCCAGGACCCTGGGATCATGACCCGAGCCAAAGGCAGAGGCCTAACCCACTAAGCCACCCAGGTGCCCCTTATTCATTTTTTTTTAAGATTTTATTTTTAAGTAATCTCTACACCCAACATAAGGCTTGAACTCACAGCCCCAAGATCAAGAGTCGCATGCTTTACCAACTGAGCCAGCCAGGATCCCTCACCTTGTTCATTTTGATGGCTCCTTCAAAGGATTGGAAAATTTTGACATACAGTTGTATTTTATGTTTTTTCTCCCAACTTTATACACAATATAGCAATAAACATCACTGTACATCTGTATTTGGGCTCAGTATGTGTGTTTTAGGAAGCGAGATTCTCAGAAGAAAAATTTCTCCATTAAAGTGTATGTGTAGGGGCACCTGGGTGGCTCAGTGGGTTAAGCCTCTGCCTTTGGCTCAGGTCATGATCTCAGGGTCCTGGGATCGAGCCCCACATCGGGCTCTTTGCTCAGCGGGGAGCCTGCTTCCTCCTCTCTCTCTGCCTGCCTCTCTGCCTGCTTGTGATCTCTCTCTCTGTGTCAAATAAATAAATAAAATCTTTAAAAAAATCATATTCTTAAAGTGTATGTGTATTTTCAGTTTTTAACTTACTGCCAAACTGCCCCCCTAAATGGGACTTGCCAGGTTAAAGTCCTATCAACAGTATGTGGCAGCACCCATTTCTCTACAGGTTGCCAATCCTGGCTCTTCTAATGCTTTTAGAAATATTGGCAATATGATGGCATTTTGTTTTAATTTGAACTCTTTAACTGCTCCTAAGTTTTCACACTCTTCACGAATAATCTCCTTAAATATGTTAAGGAATGTTTGCAATTTAAATTGTGTCTTGATTTCCTCTTTCGTTAGATTGTTAATATTTGATTTCTAAACACTTTTATAATTAATTTCTAATTTTATTGGATGGAAGTCAGAGGATGTGCTCAGAAATATACTTATTGGCCCCATAAAAGATAAACCCTATAGCTGTCTCCTCCTAGTAGCCTGGTGATGAGCCATGTGTTGTCAATTTCACTTCAATCTGATGATTGAATTCAATGCTTTACCTAGATCAGGTTACATTTCCCTTGCCTACATCCATATCTATATAACAACTATGTGAAAAGTCAGGTTGCAGAAGATTTGATAAGGACATATTATCACCCTAGTTCAGTAATTTAGAAACTACTTTTTAATAAGACAATAAGGACTTCAGATCGTCCACTATCATCCCCTCATTTTACAGAGACAGAAATTAAAAGTGAACTTCCCAAGATTATCCACTTAGTTGGTCATGACTCACTTCATCCTGAACTAATGAACAAATGAGAAAAAGAAAAAAATAATTCACAGTAACAACTTTGATCCTAGTCAAGAAAACCAACTGTAGGTTAAGTTGGCTCAGCATTTATAATGTATAATTCATTCTGATTTAGAGATCGGTATTCATTGAATCAGTGAATGGTTTGAAAGCAACACTGATGAGTCTCAACTTTTGCATTTCAACAACGTCTGACATTGGCTTCCCTCCCTTTTTAAGATTATATGTAGCTCCTCTGATGACGTTGGTATCCAAATAAGTTTGTCACTGTATTTGGGCTATTTAACCAGATTAGTATAGACTTTTCCACTGAGTCAGACTACAGACTGAATTTTTGCCTTAATCACAAGTCTTCAAAATAGAGGGGTTTCACAGCAATAGAAAGTTTGATTTCTAATATTTACAAGTAGTCTGAACATACTTAAAAACCAAAATTTTAATGAAATATTTAATTTGTTTTTGTGTTTCTGAGGATGAATTAGTCTTATGTGGTTTTTCTTCTTTCAACATTCTTCACTGAACTTTCTATAATTTTTCACACAAAATTGGAACCATTTGGCCAGGTGTACATACTGACACAGAAACTAGTCTTTTGAAGTTGATAGACATAGACATAGTGGATACACTTTCCAACTACCTTTGAAATGAAGAGTTCTGGGGCACCTGGGTGGCTCAGGGGTTAAGCCTCTGCCTTCAGTTCAGGTCATGGTCTCAGGGTCCTGGGATCGAGCCCCGAATCGGGCTCTCTGCTCAGTGGGGAGCCTGCTTCTCCGTCTCTCTCTCTCTGCCTGCCTCTCTGCCTACTTGTGATCTCTGTCTGTCAAGTAAATAAATAAAATCTTAAAAAAATAAAATAAAATAAAATGAAGAGTTCTTCCAAGATCAACACTATAATATTTTCAGCTCTTTGTTGTTGTTGTTGCTGTTGTTTTTTCCAGATACTCCCTCATTGGTTTCCTTTCCTCTGAAATCAGCTGTGATCATTGGCCAGGGGTCTCTCTTGGCCCCCTGTGCCTTTTTCTTTCTATCTTTCTTTCTCAAGAGTTTACTCCTTATATAGGTTCAGCCTTGACCTCTATGTACCTAAGATCTCAGTCTATGTCTCCTGTTCCTATCTCTCCCTCAGACTTGGGAACTGACGTACTGAATAATCCCAGAGTCAACCCAAATTTAGTATGTCTGAAACTAGGCCTACCCTATCTTGTACCTACCTGCCCCTCCCTGTTTGGTCAATGGAAAACATATGTCAGGTCTCTGGAATTTGAAATATTAACTTGAACTATTATTTTATTTCTGTCTCTCCTTTTTATCCAATTCTCCAGCCAATTATGATTTTCTGATGTTTCTTTTGCAATGTTTACTCAAGTATTTGAGTTTCTACTACTACAATATTGTTTGGAGTTTCAGCCCTTTAAGAATTCCCAGATGATCTTTGGGGATCTACACATAATCTTCTACACACAACTGCCAGATATATCTTCCTAACTTACTAACTTGAAAGTAACTTCCTAAACTTACTTTCAATAATTAAGGCTTCTCTTCATTATCCTTCAGATGCAGCTAAAATGTTTCAGTTTTGTTGACTATCACATGATTGAGCTGGATTACATATTTCTTGGCTTCCTTATGTCATTCTCTACATTTGCTGTCTGAGTTCCACAAACATGTCTCTAAGAAAACCTTTGATATTCTAGTTTCATACATTGATTCATTATTTCTCACACTTGAATTAACCTTATAATCTTGGTCTATCTAAAGTATCTATTCCTTATACTTTAAAAATTCAGCTTAAATCCTGAACGTTTAGCTGAAGATATTTAGTTTAAAATTACTGTAGCCTTCTGAAAAAAAAATCTAGTCTTTGTCTCTCCAAAATCATTTTATCTGGCCCATATTGAACTCAGGTTGGAAGAGGTGAGTCCAGTCTCAAAATGGAGGTAAAACCACCTCCCCGTCACCCCCTGCCTGACTCCACCATTGCCACTACCACTGCGAGGAGAGAGCCATGATCCAAAGAAACCAGAGCACTTGACAAAACTGTTTATTGGTAGTTTGAGCTTTGAAACTACAGATGATAGTTTAAGAGAATATTTTGAAAAATGGAGTTCACTTACAGATAGTGTGGTGATGAGAGACCCTTAAACAAAACATTCCAAGGCTTTTGGTTTTGTGACTTACTCTTGTGTTGAAGAGGTTGGTGCAGCAAATGTGTGCCCAACCACACAATGTTGATGGGTGTGTAGTGAAACCAAAGAGAGGTGTTTCTAGAGAGGATTCTGTAAAGCCTGGTGCCTATCTAATAGTGAAGAAATTTCTGGTTGGTGGTATTAAAGACACAGAAGAATATAATTTGAGAGACTACTTTGAAAAGTATGGCAAGATTGAAACCATAGAAGTTATGGAAGACAGGCAGAGTGAAAAAAAGAGAGGATTTGCTTTTGTAACTTTTGATAGAGTTGATAAAATTGTTCAGAAATACCACACTTTTT
This sequence comes from Taxidea taxus jeffersonii, assembly GCA_003697995.1. Taxonomy (NCBI): domain Eukaryota; kingdom Metazoa; phylum Chordata; class Mammalia; order Carnivora; family Mustelidae; genus Taxidea; species Taxidea taxus. Next base: position 9,851 of record ML106211.1, on the reverse strand, counting down.
TTTTTAAGATTTTATTTATTTATTTGTTAGAGAGAGAGAGAGAGAGTGAGCACAGGCAGACAGAGTGGCAGGCAGAGGCAGAGGGAGAAGCAGGCTCCCTGCCAAGCAAGGAGCCCGATGTGGGACTCGATCCCAGGACGCTGGGATCATGACCTGAGCCGAAGGCAGCTGCTTAACCAACTGAGCCACCCAGGCATCCCAGAAATACCACACTATTAATGGGCATAATTGTGAAGTAAAAAAGGCCCTTTCTAAATAAGAAATGCAGTCTCCTGGATCACAAAGAGGTCATGTAAGTGCATCTGGCAACTTCCCAGTGGATCTGGGCCGGGGAGGAAACTTTGGAGGTGGTGGTAACTTTGGCCATGGTGGAAACTTTGGCAGAAGAGGAGGCTATGGTGGTGGAGGTGGTAACAGCAGAGGTAGTTAGGGAGGAGGTGATAGAGGATATAATGGATTTGGAGGTAATGGTGACAACGATGGTGGTGGTCCTGCTTATAGTAGTAGAGGAGACTATGGTGGTGGTGGACCAGGATATGGAAACCATGGAGGCAGATATGGTAGTGGTGGTGGTAGAGGATATGATGGTCACAATGAAGGAGGAAATTTTGGAGCTAACCGAGATGGTGGTGGTGGGAACTATGATTGTGGAAATTACAGTGGACAACAACAATCAAATCATGGAACCATGAAGGGGGGCAGTTTTGGTGGAAGAAGCTTGGGAAGTTCCTATGGTGGTGATTATGGATCTGGTGGGGAAGTGGTAGATATGGTAGCAGAAGGTTCTAAAAATTTTTTGGAAGAAAAGGGTTACAGTTCTTAGCAGGAGAGAGAGTGTGGAGTTGACAGGAAAGCAGCAGGTTACTTTGAGACAGTTGTCCCAAATGCATTAGAAGACCTATGAAACTCTGCCACAGAAGGAACAATGATCCATAGTCAGAAAAGTTACTGAAGCTTAAACAGGAAACCCTTCTTTTCAGGACTGTCATAGCCACAGTTTGCAGAAAGTGCAGCTATTGATTAATGCAATGTAGTGTCAATTAGATGTACATTCCTGAGGTCTTTTATCTGTTGTAGCTTTTTCTTTTTCTTTTTATTTTCATTACATCAGATATATTGCCCTGTGAATTGTGGTAGTGGTGCCAGGAATAAAAAAATTAAGGAATTTTTAACTTAAAAACAAAAACAAATTTTTTTTATCTGTTTTATCATATTAATAGCACATTTATCATATTCATAGCACAACTAGAAAAACCTAAATAGCCTTCTGTGTAAGTGCTAGGTAAGAAACCTGGGCGTAAGACTCAGCGCTGTGATTTCCAAAATTATCTTGGAATATGTCCTCCAAGCCCACATACCAAGCCCATAATACCATACACTAGGTCTCAGTTGGCTCATCTGTGAAATAGGTAAGGTTAGAATAAATAGTTCTCAAGTCCCTTTCAGTTTATGATCCATAAACTGATATTTAAAGGCATTTTGTACAACATAGTGTAAAATATACTTTACTATTATAAAACAAACTCTATCATTATAAAATAGTCTCTATTACATGTTTATCTGGTGATCATTAAATTTCTCAAGCCCATGCCCTTATAAGAATATTCAAACTTCAGAATCAAAATAATTTTCTGTTACTATATGAAACCAATTTTATTTAGTTGACATGCTACTAAAGTGTGGGGTTACCTACTAAACAGGTTCTGATACCAGTTCTGTTGTGAGGGGGAATCCCCATACCAAGAAGCACCTCTTGGGATATCATCTGAGAGTTTTAAAATTCAATTCAATTATAACTCTGTCTACCTGGAGAGAGCCTTGGATTCCACAGGTTATGGGCTCAGTCCAGTATGACTCCCCTCCCAACCCCATCCCACTCCACCAACCAGTCATAAGTCCAGTTTATCACCTATGCTTCTGATGGACTAGATGCAAATTTGATCTTCCAGCAAACCCCTCCTTGAACCTCAGACACTAGTAGCAAGTTTAGGTTGTTCCCTGTACTTCTTACCAACTGCCTATAAATCACAGATTCCCATAATTCCTTCCTTGGGTTCACTTAGTTTGCTAGAGAGGCTCACGGAATTCATACATTTTACTTACCAGATCACCAGTTGATTAAAAAAAGGATATATATCTCAGGAACAGACATATGGAAGAGGTGCATAGGGCAAGGGATGTGAAAAGGAGAACAGAGCTTCCATGTTCTCTCAGGTGTGCCACTTTCACCAAATCTCCAAGTATTCTCCAACCCTGAAGTGCTCTGAACTCCATCTTTTTGGGATTTTATGGAGGCTTTGTTACATAGGCCTGATTGATGACATCACTGGCCATTAGTGATTGAATTCTGTCTGTAGCCTCTGTCCTCCCCAGAGGTCAGGGGTAGGACTGGAAGTTCCAACTCTAATCACCTGATGGCTGTCCTGGCTAGGAGCCCCTCCTCCTTAGGTGCTTTCCAAAAGTCATCTCATTAACATAACAAAAGATATTTCCCCTTTTAAAAAATTTATTTATTTAATTTCTTTTCAGTGTAACAGAATTCATTGTTTATGTACCACACCCAGTGCTCCATGCAATATGTGCCCTCCATAAAACCCACCACCTGGCTCCCCCAACCTCCCACCCTCCACCCCTTCAAAACCCTCAGAATATTTCTAAGCTCTCATCACTTAGGAAACTCCAAGGGTTTTAGAAGCTCTGTACCAGAAACAGGACAAAGACCAAATATAGATTCTTTATTATAAATTATATCACTCCTACATATTAATTGAATAAGTGTAGGCAATTTTTATTGAAAAAAAGAAGCTACTAATTACAAGGCCCTGTGCCAAACATTAGTTAATTGGGAATGGGGTGAGGGATACAGAAATGAATTCAAATGAATTCTACCTTCAAGGAATCAATTGTCTAATGAGGGAGGAATACAGATAAAGATGAAGGAATTACTATGATTATAAGCATAAGAAGCTGTTGATTGCTACCACTTACTATGAATTGGGACCTAGGCCAGAAGTTAACATTACAGATGCTACTATACATACACAAACTTGAATGTTTCCAACAATATTCCAAGGTAGTTATTATCATTCCTATTTCTGAGTATATACTATCCACTATATTCAATAGATATCTTTTGAGGCTTAGAAGCATTTCTAGAGGAAGGCTTTTTTTTTTTTTTTTAAGATTTTATTTATTTATTTATTTATTTGACAGGCAGAGATCACAAGTAGGCAGAGAAGCAGGCAGAGAGAGAGAGGTGGAAGCAGGCTCCCTGCTGATGTAGGGCTCGATCCCAGGATCCTGGGATCATGACCTGAGCCAAAGGCAGAGGCTAAACCCACTGAGCCACCCAGGTGCCCAGGAAGGCTTATCTAAAGGGAGATTATTTCTAAATGGAGATGTCACTTAGAAGAGAGCAGTGCCTGTCAAAGTACCATTGGAGCTGAGTCTTCTTTCAAAAACAGAGCAAACTTCCCATTGTTCTTGTGGGTAGAGAAGGCATTTTAGGCACAGAGAAAAGGCTGACCAAAATTCCAGAGGCAAAGAAGTAAGAGGTTATGGTCAGGGAATTCTGATGATTTAGTCTGGGTGCACAGAAAAGCAGGGAGTGAACAAAGAGAAAGATACAGCTTTTGAGTTTGGGAGGGCACAATATTAGAAGAGGGTATTACTCACCCAGGGAAAAAGTAATCCGAAAATCTAGCCATTCTAAGCTTTTTCAACATTGACAGCTAAATCAGCTTGCATAACAGTACATAGATCTACCCATCTGCTTAGTTTCTAATGTAATTTACTAAAAAGTTGTGTCTTCCTACACACTTCTTTATAACTAATTTGACTTATACCAGATAGCAGTTTTACAGCAGAAATAGTCAACATGAAAAGCTCTTTTTTCATGATAATTTCCTATTCTCTTTCTGGTCTACTGAATTTTTAAGCAGATTATTTCTTGTTCTTTTGTTCCCTCTTACAGACTTGCAAGAGTTGTGCTCCTCTCATTGTGGGCTGGAGAAGAGTATGTGGGCTGCCAAAGGCAAACATAAAGGTAAGTTATGAGGTAGATTTTCAGGTGCTCCCTCCAACGTTGCTCTTCAGTATAATGGAGTAGCAACTGCAGAGTCTTTCTCGGGACTGAAAATTTAACACTAATTTGTATTATCACACTCATGTTATTAATTATTTATGTGACACTTTAGCTTATCATGCAGTTTGCAAAACACATTAATATCTGTAATTTACTTAGTTTTATCCCAAGCTTCTAGTGAAATTACATCTACTTGTAAATGTCTTATGCAAGATCTAACATACAAAAACCTTTGTACCACTTGTTCTTAAGAAATGAATTTAAGATTCACGTGCCTGAGTGGCTCAGTCAGTTAAGTGTCAGTCTCTTGGTTTCAGCTCAGGTCTGATCTCAGGGGTCTTGAGATCAAGTCCCAAGTCCTGTCCTGCTCTGCACTCAGCAGGGGGCCTGCTTGAAGATTCTCTCCGTCTGCTCCTCCCCCACCTCTCTCTTTCTCTCCCCAAAATAAATAAATAAATCTTTGAAAAAAATGTTCACATTATAAATTAGCAGCTTGGCAAGTATTAATAAATTAATCAGCTCAAGGCCACTGCCAAATCATTTGATATACACTTACTTATAACTTTTAATGTAAGATATTTAATGTGGATTGTATAGAATCTATATTGTATATAATATACATATATAGGCAGTACCTGACTTATGATAGTTTAACGTACAGCTGCTCTGCTTCACAATTGTGCAAAAGTGATAAACATTCAAGAGAAATTGTACTTTGAATTTTGATCTTTTCTCAGCTAGTGATATATGTAACATATGCTTATGATTCTGGGCAGCAGCAGCCACAGCTTCCAGCCACACAATCATGAGGGCAAACAATTGATATACTTAGAATCATCCTGCACCTATATCATCATTCTGTTTCTCACTTTCAATAGAGTATTCAGAGTATAAATTCCATGAGATCACCAAAGTTTTATTATAAAATAGGCTTTGTGTTAAATGACTTTGCCTAACTGTAAGTGTTCTGAGCACACTTACAAAAGCTAGGTTAAGCTATGAAGTTTGGTAGGTTAGGTGTACTACATGCATTGTTGACTAATGATATTTTCAAATTAGAATGCGTTTATTGGGATATAACTTCATCATAATTTGAGGAAGACCTGTACGAACATCTATCTACATAAAACAGCAAACTGCCCAAAAACCTTAAAGAGTTCAAAGTTAACAATAAACTGACACATAATAGATGAAAGAAGATAAATGCAAGCCATACTTAGCAATCAACTTCTTCTTGAGATCCAGTCGTAAAGAGAAAGAACAAGGCTATTAGTTTGACTAATAATTAGTTTTAATCATTAATAATTTTAATCTAAAAATTAGTTAACGTATTAGTAATACAGTTAACTAAATTGTCATGGTTAGAGAATAGATCACTCAGAAAGTATATGGTTCAAACATGAAAACAAGGAGGCAAACATTGTCAATGCTTATTAGAGAACTCTTAATGGAAGAATTTACTCTGGCTCAAGATATCCCCCTGCACCATATGTCGATGGGTACATTGAGCTCTCACACTCAGTGCTACTAACCTTTCAAACTGTATAGCTCACTTACTTTGCCTTGATTCTAGGCTTGATGGAAATCTTTGCATTAGAATCCAATTTCCAGTGTGTGTATTTTGGGAAATGTATATGCTGAATCTATGCCATAATTGTCAGTACCCGAAGCAGTATTATTTTCATGGCTTAAGAATAATTTTATTAGTATTGTATTGGTATCATTTATTCCAGGCTTATTGAGATATTGACATGTAATTTATGTAAGCTTAAGGTATGATGATTTAATACATGTGTACATTGTGAAATGATTACCACAATCAGAGTAGTTAACACCTCCAGCCCTTTATATAATTACTTCTTTTGTGTGTTGTGATAATTTTTAAGATCTGCTCTATTAACTTTCAAAAATATAATACAGTGTTGTTGAGTATAGTCACCATGCTATACATTAGGTCCCCAGGAACCTCTATATTATTTCATAGTGGCTATGCCCATTTACATTCCCACCAACAGTTCACAAAGGTTCCTCTTCCTCTACAACCTTGACAACATTTATTATTTCTTGTCCTTTTGATAATAAACTTTTTAACAGGTATGAGGTGATATCTCATTGTGGTTTCAACTTGCATGTCCTGAATGATTAGTGGTGTTGAGCATCTTTTCATGTACTCAGCCATTTGTATGTCTTCTTTAGAAAATGTCTATTCAAGCCCTTTATCTGGCTTTTAATCAAAAATTTTTTTGCTATTGCGTTTGTAGGAGTTCCTTATATATTTTGAATATTAACTCCTTACAGATCATTTGCAAATATTTTCTTCTATTCTGTAGGTTTCCTTTTTTTGCTGATTGTTTCTTGGCTCTTGAGAATCTTTTTAGTTTAATTTAGTCCTACTTGTTTATTTTTACTATTGTGGCTGGCACTCTTTGTGATTTTTTTTTTTTGTCATATCCAAAAAATTGTCATCAAGGAACATCTTCCCTATGTTTTCTTCTAGTAGTTTTATGCTTATGAGTCTTCCATTTACATCTTTAATCCACTTTAAATTAGTTAAAGTGGATTAAATTAATCCACTTTGAGTTAATTCTCGTGAGTGGTGTAAGACAGGGGTCTAATTTCCCTAATCTATATGTGGTTATCCAGTTTTCCCAGTGCTATATTGCTATTATTAATATATCCTGAGAACTTGGTTGCCATGACTCCACTTTTTAAAAATGTCAAAGTCAGATTTCTGAGATTATAACTAAAAATCAATCTGTTACCTTAGGATTCCTCTCAGCAATCAGTAGGCCAGCTTTTTTTCTGGTATAAAGTTTGCTATTCTTTCTGTAGTACTTAACATCATTCACTATTTTGCCTCTAAACAGCTTTCTTGTATTAAGTAATATGGATAGGAAATTATCAGAAGTTTTTGCATACACAGAAGAAGGTGGAATGGAAACTAGCAAGGATAAATGATGAGTCAATGAAGAATCACATGACTAAAAACAGGCTTTTGGATAAAATTAAATGACAGAATATTAGCAGGAACCAGTATTTATCAAGTTTTTTCATGTGTCAAGGACTGTGGTAGACTCTGTGTGGGTTGACTCTTCCCAGCAACACTATGAGGCCAGGGTCACTATCAAATAGAGGTTAAGTGAATGAGGATCAGACATGGGAAGTAACTTGTCTGTGGTCTAGCCACTTCTTCCCTAACAGGGGCCTGAACTAGGACTTGAACCAAATCTGTCTCCTAAAAAGACAGAGCTCTGGGCCATTTATAGATATTGGTGCAATCCTAAAAATTAGGGCACACAAAATCTCCAACTGTGGAAATCAAAACTAGAAGTGGTGTTAGAAAAGGAATATTGTTAGTCTGTCTTCAGACCTGTATAAGAAATAGTATTTTTAATTGATAAGTCATCAAAATCCTATGTGTAGATAAGTAAATGACTAACAAGGAGAAGGATAATTTACTAGGCAACTCTAAGTGGATTTTTAAAAAGAATTTCACAATTCCAAGTTCTTATTTTTATCACAAGTGAGTGATTTGTCATATTTAGATTCACCTGTAATATTAAATGATATGTTCTTTCTGTCCTAGTATATGCAAATTTGATAGCTTCCATTTTTTAAAAAATATTTTATTTACTTGAGAGACAGAGCACACAAGATGGGGGAGGGGCAGAGGGAGAAGGAGAAGATGATTCTCTATTAAACAAGGAGCCCAGGACCCTGAGACCATGGTCTGACCTGAAGGCAGATGCTTAAACAACTAAGCCACCCAGGCCCCTTAAGAGTTCCCATTTCTAATCAAGAAATGGACATCCTGGGGCTAACCTGTTTCCTTGTTAGCAAAGCCCAGGCTTCCAAGGTCTACTGGCTCCAGAACCAGGTGACCACAAACCAGGCCTGTCAGAGAAGACCTCTTGCCTCTTTCTGAAACCCCATGGAAGCAATCCTCTGTACATTGTATCCATTTTTACGTATTTCTTAGTGTTAAGTCAGGATATTCACTAATTTGTTTTTTATTGGGAGTGAGAGGCAAGTTTTGTTGCATTAAGCTTGTTTAGTTTCAAACTATATTATTGTGTTATGATTGGCATATAAAAAACTGCACTTAATGTATCCAACTTGATGAATTTGGAGATATGTGTACACCTGTGAAGCCATCACCACAATCAATGCCATAAACTCACCCACCACCTCCTATTTTTTTTTTTTTTCCTTTCATGGCAAGTAGAATGGTTGTGACCAGGGACTGGGGGGAGGGGAAAACGAAAAGATGTTGGTCAAAAGGGTACAAAACTTCAGTTTCAAGTTGACTGAGTTCTGGAGATAGAGTTATTGTATAGTTAACAGCATAGTATTATGTACTTAATATTTTGTTAACAAGGTAGATTTTATGTTGCATTCATTTGTTTGCATCAAGAGACTTTGTTGCAATTCTGTTGTTCCAGTTACTCTGGAAAAACTCCTTAGAGCCTTGTGGACAGTTCTTACTTTGTGTATTGATTAGTTAACTCACCTGTGACTCTGTCGTAAAAGTCTGTGCATAACCCAACTGCTTCTTATCGCCTTCACTGTTACTACTCTGGTCTAAAAGACTGTCAGCTTACCCCTCCCCAGAAAATTGAAATACCTTCTAACTAGTGTCCACTATGGTCTTTACTCCCTCCTCCCACCCCTCACCTATTCTCTTCTTGACTGAGCGGCTACAATTATTTTACAGGTTAAATCAGATAATACCACAGCTCTGCTCAGAAACCTTCAGAGGCTTTTATCTCATACAGACCTTACTTAAAATGAGCTGCCACTCCCAGTTACCACCTCTCATTTCAGCTCCTACTAATGATTTCACAGGGCACAAGGCCTCCCTGTGGTTCCTCCCATCTCTAGGCTCTTGTACTATTGTGGCTTCTGTCCAGAACACTGGTACCCCATACATGCCCATGGCTTACTGCCCTCCTTCAGGACTTTGTGCAAACATCACTTCTTCAGTGGGATGCTGAGTGGGCCTTCAGTGGCCATCAAACTTAAAATTACATGCCTCTGTCCCACCCTAGAGCTCTTATTTTTCTTCACAGGACATATCTGACATGCTATCTTTTGTTATTTTCAGAGTGTACATACATGGGAGAAAAAAAATTGCTTTGTTTTTCTGTTTTGATCACTACCCTCAGCACCTAGAACAGTGCCTAATTAAATGGTAGATTCTCAAAAATATTATTGATAAAATTAACTACACAATAATCTGTTCTTAAAAAGTGGTACTAATAGAAGTTTGTGTATTACTATGTTACTTGCTCTGATGTGAATTGTAACATTAATCTGAGATCCTTAGGTAGCAGTTCCTGCTTTTGTTATGTGTTCTGAAGAAACCATTAGCCAACTCCATGACTACAGTGTATGCGTTTGCTTGTGTATGTATATGCATGATTCCCTAGTATGAAGCAGAGCACTAATTGCCTCCCACACTAAAGACTGATATTCTTCCTGTCTTAAAGCCAGGCGAGTAACTGTGGGGAGATTCACATGATTCTTTTGGTTAAAGGTCCAAATGTTCCCTTTAATGTATTAAAAGCTTCCCTCTGAACACAGCTCTTATTCTCCTGGACATGGTAGATGATGAAATATCAAAAGAATATAGTTTACTTTCATTTTAATTAATTTGAAATTATTGATGGGGAATGTAATCTTCATTGTTACAAACCAGAAATTGTTGCTCCTTTTTACCATTTTATTCCTAAATAACATTCTAGGAAAGCCCAATCTTAGTACCTAC
>ML106210.1:26224-76442 GCA_003697995.1 Taxidea taxus jeffersonii | reverse complement strand
GGGATGTTTAGGTTAGTATAGGATTGTCCCACATGACATATGCTTTTAACAGACCTCCTATTAAGAGATGAACACTTTCTAAAAGAGATGTTTCAGCTCCTTTCCTCCTGGATTATTGGAGGGAGCTATACATGATTTGCTACGTGTTCTGCAGGGAACAAGGATTTGGTATGGATTTTCTAGAAGGGCATTTCTTCATTCAGTTGATATCTTTGGACCACCTTCAATGTGCCAGGCATTATTCTAGAGGCTGAGGATAAAGTAGTGAACAAAAGAGAAAAAGAACCATGTTCTCATGGAGCTTTCTTTCTGGTAAAATAGTTTCTCCCAAAGATATGATAGAGAAAAGTATGTAGCAACTGCCCAAATGCCAATAAAAATCAGCCCGTAGGGGCGTCTGGGTGGCTTGGTGGGTTAAAGCCTCTGCCTTCAGCTCAGGTCATGATTCCAGGGTCCTGGGATCAAGCCCCGCATCAGGATCTCTGCTCAGCAGGGAGCCTGCTTCCCTTCCTTTCTCTCTGCCTGCCTCTCTGCCTACTTGTGATCTCTGTCTGTCAAATAAATAAATAAATATTTAAAAAAAGAAAAAAAAATCAGCCTGTATTCCAGAGGTGGCTGACCACTGCCATATGCCATGTGTATCCTAACCTATATATTTATGTAGTGTGCCAATTTTTAAAGAATTTAGAACACAATAAAATGTACTCGTTCTTCACTAGATGAACAAAATTGGTTCCAAAATTTTTGCTCACAGGCAAAACCTTGTATAAGTGCCCATTAACTCCCATTATAAGTAATCAAAAACTGTTATGTTTCTATCGATGGAAAAGTAAACTCAGGAATCAAGTTAGTTGATTTTGATAACAGTGCTTGAAATTACTGTAGATAACTATAAACTCTTATTACATAAGTAAAATGTAAAGATTCCTGAAGCAATGATGATTTTTAAGGTTTTATGCTTTTTAAAACATACCTCTCACAAGAAACTGATACATTCTGAATGGTAGTAGTGGTTAAAAGTAGCTTTCCATTGTTTGTTAAAGATTTGCCTTTATCCTCAGATTTAAAAAAAAAAAGATAATTTCCCAAAGATGATGACCTTTATCGTGTCGTTGGTTGACTCCTGGAAACTGCCACCCAAGCTTTCTTGTTCAGGTGCCAAATCCTGAGGGAATGCTGCCATCTTCAAAATTTGTGACATTCTTGACTTCCGAGAGTGCTTGTGAGTCACAAGCCTCAGTCTAACATCAGCTTTCTCCAAGAGAAGCACGAGACTATGTGTCAATACTTTGAAGTCTAGAGCAAAATTTCTTCCTATCCTTGGAAATGTATATTTGAGAAGGCACGCTCTTTGAAAAAGACCCATTGAATCAATACAGAAAATTTGCTTCAGTAAACAATCTCTTTTCCAATAACTATCATGATTGCAACCACAGTACCAGCACTCACCACTTTGCCTGCACTTGGTAGCTCTTGCTGATGTCACACCCCTTTAAGCAGTAACCAGGTCCCAACCTCATCTAAGCAAAACTGGGGTATCTAAGTGCATCGCTTGCATAAGTGAAAACTCACCTAGAAGCAGAGGCTTGTGATTTCAGCCATCATTAATGACTTCAGATCTAGGACAGGATCAGATGGTGCCTGAGGGTCAGTATTATGACTCTCAGCTCCTCTCATGCCCCAGTACTAGTTACAGAGCTTTGACTGATGAAATGTCAGATTAAATCAATTCTTGCCGCATATTGATACTCAAAAGGCATCTGCCTGGAATTTAGCCTTCATAAAATAGATAGGATTAGAAGTAGTGTGCAGTGACCTCTGTGCAAGATATTAGCAAGAAATTAGGTTTACTGGAACCTCAGAAACACTTGCCTTTCTGGAGTTCTGAGGTGAGCACATCCTCTTCTTACAACTACCAACAGTAAAAAAATACTTTGTTTTGCATGGGAGTCACCTCATTGTTCTCCTAGCATTTTCACGCCTGCTCTGATAAATAAAAAAAAACCCTTTTATGATTTGGACTTTCAGAATGAATGGTTAGGTTTTGATTTCAAAAGCAAATTTCATTTGACATCCAACAAAACACATTTGTTATTCAATTGGTTTACAGAATCCTCAAAGAAAGAATTATTTATTCCAAGCCTCTTGTTTTCTGAATGAAGAAATTGCCTCAGAGACTCTGAGTCAATGCTAATGTCCAAATTAGATGAGATCATCTACATTAAAGATCCAATTCTGAAGTCCTGTTGGTGCATTAGAATGGGGCCAAGCAGGCTTCTGCTCAGAAGACATCTAAAACTGGAGGGAGAGGGGTTTTTTATTGGCCTGACAGAGGGCATTTAGCTTTTAAGTTGGAGAGGCTCAAGTTGTATATCATTGCTACTTTGTTAATGAGTCCACAGTGTGTCAGGCTCCATATGGAACAATCTGGTGACATGGTCCTCACTTTAAAATGCATATACTCAGCAGTAAGGCAAGAGTATAGAACATTTGACACTTCCATAGAACAGGCATTGTATTGTCACCTAATCTGCTCATAGATGCCGAAGAGTCCTGGGGCGAGAAGGGAAGAGATCCCTAGGGTCCGAACCCCCAGAGAGCCTCTATTCCCTATTCCCGGTGTGCCAGCAATGAGAAAAGGAATTTAAAGCACTAGAATCAAGCTGCTGCTCCTTGTCAGGTCAAGGATTTTGTTTTCTAGTTAGAAAACAGTGTCCATACACCATTTTTTTTAAGCTACTCTACACACATTCTCTTAAGAGAGTCCCTGGTAAATTGTAGTAATGGTAATTACATGCTTGGGGCAGTTGACATCCACTGTTATTTTTCTGAAAGTGAGGAACAAGGGACGGGAGCAAGAGAGGAAGAGAGAGAGTTTTGAGATAATGAAATCCTTTTAATGACAGAGCCATGCCGTTAACCTAATTAAACTGTAAAGTGGTAAAAAAAAAAAAAAAATCCAGGTACTAAATGGAAATGAAGAAATAAATCAGCTGAGACAGCAGCACTTCTGGGAAACCTTCTGAATTCCGAATACTCTGACATTGTGGTGTCCGATTCTCATGGTTATCCTCTGGCCCCCTCGGCCTTGTGCAGAGGTCTCTTAAACTGACCTGTCCAGTAAGGCTTGATTTATGATGTCTATATCAGATGTCCAGCTCCCCTGGTAATGAGAGTTATGTAGCTCATATATTTAAGAAGCCAAAGCAATCAGTGGGATATGGTGGCAGATCATTGGCTATAGGGTTAGAAGAGCAGAACTCTCCTCATTCTGCTACTAACCAGCTACGGGACCTTGGGTAGCGTCGTTTGGATCACTTTACCATTTCTGCGCACCCATGGCTTCTGTGTACTTTTGCACCTGAAACTCTCTTAGAAGAATTGCCTTTGGGCTAGTGGGGTCACTTTCCTCATAAGAGCAGAGAGCTGGAAATCCTTGGGAGCTTACATCCCATGAGGCAGCCCTTAGCCACTGACTGACTGATAATGAGTCTGACAGCCCAGCTTTTGCAACTAATCAAGACAAACTCTGAGGTGTAACTTTCACTCCAGAGTTCCCTCTGGGATCAGGCTAAAGCTACTGCCTGCAGGACTTTGTCTGAAATCATGCCCAGCACTGGTTTCTCCCTCTTTCCTGTCCTACTTTCCTCCACTTCCTTATTGATTTCTCTTGGGAGCATTTCTTTAATAGATGCCAGGAATCCTCGCCAAAGAGTCTGCTTTGGATAATTTAATACAAGGCAAGCATCTACCACAAAAGCAGCTGCCTCAGTTCCAGCATCTAAAACTCAAAGGTGGTAGGACCTGCCCTCTTGAGTGTTATGATGTCTGCACAGTGATAGGACTAAAGCACTGGACAGGTTCACAAAGGGCTTCTTCATAATTTCTTTTCATACCATTACCACCCAGAACACTGGGAGTGCAAGGTGGCATCCTTCTGTGATGGGGAATCCACTTTCTTACCACAGCTCACCCAAATTGCTGTGCTCCACACTCTCTATTTTGATCTTGATCATTAATTCCCATTCTGACCTACCTGTAATTAGCTAATCTTTTCACTTGTAATCAAAGGCAAATTATCTTATGCAATCAGTGATTTTGCTTTTATTCTCCTTCGTGTACATCTCCACAGAAAAGCAAGCACTAGGTTTACAGGGAAGGGAGGTCTTTTGGTTTAGTGGGTAGGAAGAGAAAGTAAAGACACTCCAGAATCCACATCAACTCCATCACTGATTCACTGTAGTCCTGACAAGTTCATTTGACATCTCACTATGTTCATTTCGTTGGTGGCAGAGCCATTAATATTTATAGGCAGTCTGCCTAGGTGCCTGGAATTATTCTAGGCACTGACTTCCTCTTGAAAAACAGGGGAAGTGTCTGTGATGTCCCCACAGCAGTGGGTGAAGATTAATTAATGTAAATAAGTAATTGTCTGAATAATGCAGAGCGCTCAGACACCTCGCAAATGGATACTGTGTAAATGTTATACTGGGTGAGTAATAACAGCTAAGAGTTGACCGACAAATTTCCAGCAAATTTAAAGTCTCTGTCAACCAGTTAAATGAACGAAAGTAAGTGTTTTCTTGATAGTTTATAATTGACGCTTTTGTTTTTCTGACTGCCCAGGCGGGGGAGAGAGACAGAGAAGTGAGCAGCCTGAACAACAAGCTCCTGAGCCTGCAAGTTGACATCAAAAATCTGCATGATGTTTGCAAGAGACAGGGGAAGACCTTGCAGGAGAATCAGCTCTGCGCAGAGGAGGCGATGATGAGCGGCAACCACGTAAGGGATTCAGTAACTGCTACCCACCTCTGCTCCCTCAACTTTCACCTCTGTTCCCTTGGGCAGGAACAATAATAGAAAATTCTCCCACTAGTCCTTCAAGAGCATTGATTGACCAGGCAATGAGAGAGAATTAAACACACTTACGCTACAATACACACACATACACAAAAACCCCATCCCTGCCCTCGGGATTTTTTCATTTAGCTATCTCCAAGGTCATCTACATTTGAGGCCCTGTCTTTTCCTTAGCTGGCCTTTCACACCTGGATTTCCAGCTCCTGAGGCCCACAGCCCAGAAAAGACCAAATAATAGTTATGTAAGGAGAGTAGCTTCTCCTAATGAATTTTAGACAAACTTCTAAGTCAACCATGAAAATAACAACTGTCCCACTTGCTCAGAAGTGTCACTGCTCATCAGTGCAGCAGGTGATCTTGGTTGCCCCATCAGCAGCTCTTGGCCTACAAGCTTTCCTTTTGGATGCAGGAACCCTGTCACCGGTCAAGCTCAAATGCAGAATGACTAATGCCCGAAAAAGTAGTCCTCTACCAATGACTGATCGGGTGGTAGTTAAATAACCTATCACTCTCGCCCCTCAGTCACGGAACACCCCAGACATGCTCTTTGCTCTGTCCTGGTGTTTCTCTACAGGATCCTACGTCAGCTGCCCACTGTGGGAACTAGCATGATAATGCGCCCTTCTGAGGCTCCCTTCCTTTCCTTGTCTCATTTCTCCACGGGCCTTCCTGAGTTTCCCAAGATCATTTCCCATGCAAACTCCTACTTGACACTCCGTCCCTTGTCACAGGGCTTCCTTCCAGGGGTGTGGGAGCCAAGATACTCAGTAACACTTGTCCTGCGTGTGTGTAAACAGTGGCACGATCATCTTTTTATATTAATACTTAACTGTAGGCTAGGCAGTTCATCAGCTGAGGCAACTTCATTTCCACCAGAAGTTTTCTCTCTTTGGAAATTCTAGTGCTAGGGTCTTTAAACCAGTCATTAAATTTATCCCCATAAGCTGGGGAGACAACCAGAAAATATTTTCCCATAGCTCTCTAAATCTTTGAGTTTGAAAGAACACCTTACTTGCAGCCTTCATTTCCTTTTAGGGACTTGAGTCCTTGGCAAACATGAAGCAGGAACCAGTTGCACAGACCTGTCACCAGACCCCCAAGTTAGCCTTAGCTGCTGTGTAAGATTCCACCGTCTTCCACATTTGTGGTCAAGGATCTGGTCTCTCTTAATTGTGTCTGTTAGAGTTCTTCCAGGACTTACCACCTCCCTATAGAAACCACAGATTGGTCTTCTGCAATGCCCTAAAAATGCTACCCACAAAGCAATTCCACCTTATCCTACTGAGCGTTACTGTCCTTTCCCCAGGAGGTCACAAACAGAAAAATCCATTGGTTTTCCTAAATGGATCTCAGGAAGAATATTATCATAATTTACTTCTTTCTAAATATTAACATTTTAAGATATTTTCACCATTGCTGTCCAAGTTTATTTATTCCCCCAGTCAGGGAAAGCCATGTGGCTTATAAATGTACCTAGCAACTTGGAAGGAGAAAGGCATTAAATCGCATTTTATTATTCTAATTGCCCAGAAGAAGGTCTAACAGCTTGAAATAAGCTTTAAAACAGGCTCTTTTTTTCCTAGCACTTAGTGCAGAATTTAAATTGCAGACTATGCATACAAATACACAATTAGATGTAGACTTATACTTATCCACTCAGAAAATCCCTGCAAGATCTGCCCTCTACAAGGAAATGTAATATGGGAACAGAGGGGAAACCCAAGACTTTCTGAGATTTTTGACTAATATCTAACAAGGATTTGGAGAAGTGAGGCAGAGGTCATAGTTCAGAACTACAGTTAGGAGAGAAAATTAAAATACTACATCAGATATTATGTGTAAGTACAGGGATGGCAGGCGGGGGGTAGGTAACCTTGTAAACTAAGAATATTTTATGCTTCAAAACCCAGGAATAGGGTGATAGGACGAGGGTAAAGCAAATGAAGTACTAGAGTTCAGCATTTACAGGGTACTCCCCCCTCACGTGCCATCCCTGAGCTTGCCCCACGGTAGTCCCGGTCCTGCCCAGGAAACAAAGAGTACCTCAATTAAAGTGAAAGGAGAAAAGAACAACAGAGATATCATAATATAAGAATGAGCAAATTAGAAAAAGAAGGGTCTCTCTGAGCAATTTCCCAGACCACTTTGGCCCTGGTGGTGGCCTGGGGGGAATACCCTGATATTTAGTACAGCCCAGATTGTCAAACTCATCTTTGAAGTGGATGAAGGATACTATTCTTAGCATAAAACTATGTAAAGAAGTTTGATTTCTGAAGATAAAAGTCACTGGTCAAATATGGGTTAATACATCCTTGATGGAAATTATGACATAGAAATATCACTTTGAGTTATTAGGAATGAAAAAAAAATTTTAACGGAACTGCTAAATGCAATGTAAGATCTGGGATTGGATCCTAGAACAGAAACAAACAAACAAACAAACATTAGTGGAAAAACTGATAAAATCCAAATGAAGGTGTACTTTAGGTAATAGTAACCTGCCAATGTTAATTTCCTAGTGGGACAAATGTACCACAATTACATAAAATATTAACCTTAGGGAAAGATAGGTGAAGAGTATATGGAGACTCTATATACTACTTTTGTAATTTTTCTGTAAATCTAAAATTATTCCAAAATGAAGAGTCCCCCCCCCCGCCCTTAAAGGGACTCTCTGATAAGCAGAGATCACAGATGAGAAAAATGTCTAAGCGATGAAGATGTATCCAAAAGAAATGCACGTCACTTAAACACCCAGTTCTACACTCTGCCAATATAAGAAAGTATAAAAAAGGGGGCGCCTGGGTGGCTCAGTGGGTTAAAGCCGCTGCCTTCGGCTCGGGTCATGATCCCAGGGTCCTGGGATCGAGCCCCGCATCGGGCTCTCTGCTCTGCGGACAGCCTGCTTCCTCCTCTCTCTCTCTGCCTCTCTGCCTACTTGTGATCTCTGTCTATCAAATAAAAAATAATAAAATAAAATCTTTAAAAAAAAAGTGTAAAAAAGTACTTGGTAGAGAATGTAAAAAGTAACTGATAAACCTATATAGTGATAAAAGGCTAAACCAGAGTTACAGGGAAAATATCTCACCTAACACCTCAAAGATAGGGAAAGAAGTTCATGACAATGACTGGGGAAAAATGAGACTTCCCGTTCTTAAATGAAGGGGGAAAATCAGCAGGGATCCAGTTAGCAGAGCAATGCCAAGCTGAGACAGAAGAGAGTTAGCACAAACTAGAATAGGGAATAAAATGGTTAAAAAGTATTTTGAAAAGCCGTCTTTAGGCAAATCAGCAGGACCTGACGACATACTTTGAAGAGTACTTAAGGAATTGGCAGGTGTTATTACATAGCCTGCTAGCGATTATTTTTGAGAACTCAAGAGGATAAAGAAAGTCCCTGTAGACTGAAAAAGGGTAAATGAAGTGCTCATCTTTTTAAAAAGGGAAAAAGGACAATCCTGGTAATTATAGACCTGTCAGCTTAACTTCAATATCAGGGAAAATATAGAACTTAACATCAATCCATTACCATCAACTTGTAAAGCCCAAAGTATTGGGGAGAAACCAAAGTGACTTCTCAAAAGGCAAATCATGCCAGGCCAATTAATTTCCTTCTGTGATTAAGTAGCCACATAGGCAAGGAAAGAGCAATAGCTATAATCTCTTTGACCATAAGTATGGCCAAAAAAATGACTAAATATGGGAGCAAGTTCCTACTGGTGGCCAGTGCTCTCCATCCTTTAAGACAGTTCAGGCCTGGATAGAAATTTATCTGAGAAACAAGATGGGCAAGCCTCCAGAATCAAGTCCAACTCTGGATGGTAACTTCAAGAACTAACCTCACTTCTGGAAGGTTACTTCCAACTTGTGCATTTTCTCCAAATCTCAGTTTAAAGGTCAAAGTAGAATCTAATAAAATGTTTATCTTCCCTGGAAACAAAACTTTTAAAAAAGGGAGACAAAGAAACAGTAGGAAATATACTGATGCCTTTATTACAGTGCTCTCTGGCACATATATGAGTGAAATGTAGGCTTAATCCATAGCATGTCATTTTCTATTCATTTACAATTAAGAAAAATAATCTTTTGAATACTTAGCAATAAATAAGTAGAAATTTAATAGGTCTCAAATAAGTCTAGGTATTTCTCCAAGACTTTGAAACTTGGTTTCTCTAAACTCACAGGTATCTATAGTGTACAAATGTTTAAAATTCTCATCCAAGGAAACTCTAGTTTCTCTGCATATGTGAGCACTTCCTGGATCTTTATAACCAGACAGATTTGGTCAGGTGCTATGTTTGCCCTGTACTGGAAGATTTGGATGAACTCTCATCATCTGGCTGGCCTATCGTGTTACCTCAAACCAGAATTAAACTCAAAAGATTCATCATGACCTCTGGGGAAGAGAAGTTACAACCAATTCACCAGTATCACTGACAAGTCACTAAGCTTTATACACATAGGAAAAGACATGTGTCTTTTAAGCAAAGAACAATTATGAACACACCTAAGAACAGATGATGTACCACATACTAGAAGGGAAGCCCTAAAGAAAGGGTTTTAAAAGGGGGGGGGGATTTTCTTTCATTCCTTTGTATAATGAAGAGAAAACAGGGACATGAAAATAAGGTGAAGCTAAGAAAGAATGAACAATGAAGAGACCACAGTTAGTTTTCAACCGAGTCATGAATATCCATCAGTGGAGAGGCAGGTCCAAATCATCAGTCACACATAAGTCCTTGAGGGACCAAGAATCCAGTTTCTTAATTGTCAGAGATCAAATCAACTTCCACAAACCCAAGAAAAACAGAATTTAAGCATAATTTGGTAAGGACTTTATTGGGTACCTGCTTCACTAAAATAAGTCCTCTGAATTAGCCCTACCCCACGATGTTCACTCCTCCTTAGTTCTAGCCACATTAGGTATTTATTCTTGACCATGTTTTTTCCCTAATAGCTTCCCACCTCCCACTTTACCTGTATAGTCAGAAGACTTGGACTGTTAAGAACATCCCCTATATACGCCTGTGTGTATGAACACCCACACGAACGCCACTCCCAAGTCCCTTCAAGGATGAGTTGTGAGAATGACAACACTCTTATCTTGAGAAGAACGAGAACATTTAACTAAAAACATGTAATATAAATGTTGGCAATTACAGCTACACAGAGTAAATACAAAATTCAGCATTGTTTGGCTTAAGAAAGAAATATGATTAGCTTCCATCAATCAGAGAAAGACAATTATCGTATGATCTTACTGATATGAGGAATTTGAGAAAAAAGACAAAGGATCACAGGGGAAGGGAGGGAGAAATGAAACAAGATGAAACCAGAGAGGGAGACAAACCGTAAGAGACTCTTAATCTCAGGAAACAAACTGAGGGTTGCTAGAGTGGAGGGGGATGGGAGGGATGGGGTGGTAGGGTGATCGATATTGGGGAAGGTATGTGCTATGGTGAGTGCTGTGAATTGTGTAAGACTGATGAATCACAGACCTGTACCCCTGAAACAAATAATACATTATATGTTTAAAAAAAACAAAACTTCCCTCCAGCCACATACACCAGATATTCAGACCAAGAGTTCAGCTTCTCTTTGCCTAGGATTTCTTGTTGGTGACCATAGTGGTCCATTTTCAGTCTTCTCATTCAGAATGAACTGATACAATCAGCTGTTGTCTTTCTGGTTCTGAGCTCGGCTGAGCCTCCCTTATCTTACGTGAGCCACTCCCACTCTCTCACCAGAGATTTTCCCTCTTTTCAGTCTAAGCCCTAACAGAATTACTCTCATTAAGACTCTATCTTCATTTACTCAGACCAAAATTTTGGAGTCATCCTGCCTTGTTTGACCATCATTCCCTACCATCCCACATCTAATGCAGCAGCCAATCCCATGAGATCTGCTTTCAAAATATATCCATGATCCGGCCATTTCTCCCCATTTCCAACTTGGTCCATACCACCATCACTTCTTGCCTGGGTTCTTGCAGCAACCTCCTTGCTGGTCTCTCTGCTTTCACCTTTGCCCCCCTACAGTTGACTTTCAGTAGAATAGCCAGTGTGTACTTTGCAACACCTAAAGAACATCTTTTCGCTTGTCTGTTCACTACCCTCCAATGTCCTTTTACCTCACTGAAAGGAAAAGTTAAGTTCTTTAGAATGGCCTACATGGCCCTAAAGGAGTTTACCTCCCTTTCTGTTCTCACCTCATCTGGTACCACTGTCCCCTTTACTCTGTCCACTCCAGCCAGAATAAAGTGGTTCTTCAGACATGACCAGGCACCTCCCACCCCCAAGCCCTAGCACTTGCTGTTATCTCTCCCAGGAGTGTTCCTGCTATGGATCCCCACCAGGCTCCTTCCCTGACTCCTTCAAGTCTTTGCTCGAATGTCATCTTCTGAATGTGGTCCTCCGTGAAAATACTTAATTCAGTATTACAGCTGCCTCCGTGCAAGCATTCTTCGTCTCTCTCCCCTGCTTTACTCTCCTCCATAGCACTTTTTCCTTTTAATACACTACATAATTCACTCATTTAACTTGCTGCCTCTCCCCTGCCCATAGATGCAAACTCATGAAGGCAGGGATTCTGTTTTAAATACTTCTATATCCCCATTACCTACTACAGTGCTTGATACATATTGGGGGTATCATGATATTTGCTAAACAAATTAATTAAAGGAAAATATCCCATTCATACATGGCTACTATGTTAATGCTCATAGCAGCAATATTCATGATAGCCAAAAACTGAAACAATCCAAATGTTCATCAACTGGTGAACAGATAAACAAAATATGGTGTATTCATACTATTCAGCAATAAAAAAGGAAATACTGATTCTTGATATAGCTTGGATGAATCTTAAAACATTATGCTAAGTGAAAGAAGCCAGACACAAAGATGACATATTATACAATTCCATTTATATGATATGTCTGGAAAGGGCAAATCCATAGAGGCAGAAAGCCTCTGAGAGATTAGTGGTTGCCTGGAGCTGGGGTAGGAACAAGAGTGACAAATGGGCAAGATGGAATTTTTTGAGGTTATGGAAAAGTTCTAAAACCAGATTTTAAAAATGGTTGCACAACTCCATAAATTTTCTAGAAATCATTGAACTATATACTTAGAGTGGTTAAATTTTATGATATACAAAGTTATTTCACTAAAACTGTTTAAAAAAAAAGTTAATCTTTAGAAAGTTTGAAAGTACTCTGTTAATGAGGCCAAGGCCACAAGCTCAAATTTGGAGGAACTAGTGAGATTGCCTAGTCTCTATTTAATTTCCTACTTTCCTTCAATACCTAACTGTGTATAAATCTTTAGTCTAAGTCCTATAGAAGCAGACATGGCCCCTGTCCTCCAGGGGCTTATAATCTAATAGAAGGTAAGATACACAGAGGTCACTGCAATGCAAAGCAGAATGTAAAATGCCATAATAAAGACATGCCAATAAAGTCTATGGTATTGGTGCAAAGATGGCTTTGCAGGGAAAAGAGGAAGGAGAGCAAAAATTGGACAGGATTTTACAGAATAAGTAGGAGGATAATAAACAGAGAAGGGAGTTAAGGAATGCCCATGGGCCACCTTCTTCATCCACCTCTCTTTCACATGTCATCAGGGATTATTGGGCAAGAAAATATAGGAACTTCAGTGCAAAGACCTCACCTGTACTGAAATAAACAATTCAGGGATGTATCCTACCATCAGCATACCTGATACAAAGTAGGTGCTCAACATATGTTTATTGAATGAATGAATGAATAAAAATGTAGGATGGGTCTAGCAGCATTTCACCTAGATTGTGGATTGGCAGGAAGAGATCTCCCTGTTTCTCTCTCTCTCTCTCTCTCACACACACACACACACACACTCAGCATCTACAAGGTCACATCTTCCTTCAGGAGGAGACAACAGAGTCAATGTGCCTGAATAATCTCTGCCTCCCATTGGCCAGCACTCCAGAAAGCTGTTTCCCCAAGAGATACTCAAGAGTTTGCCCTTTTATCTAAGTGTAAATCAAGTTTAGTCCAAAAAGTGACCAGAATTCCATTGTGTTCTAGATCAATTGGGTTATCTTTAAATGTGAAGACAAAAAAAATCACATTATTATGTATATCTTTATATTACTTTCTAGGTCCTTTAGGTGTATGTTTTTTCTTCTGGCCTGAATAATATAAGTGATAGATCTAACTAGTAGGAAACAAGTAGGATTTTTTTCTTCTTTCAAATTCTCCTTACAGTATGTAAATACAAAATGATGTTTCAATGTAGATAGAGTGAAAGGTTTACTAAGTGCCCTGTGGATGAAAGCATGGAGAGATGGATGTCAATGGTTGAACAAATGAAAAAAATCAAAGAATGAATGCATCCTTACTGACAACCTAAAGATTTTTTCCCCATATATTCTATCTCAATTGCAGAATAAGAAACAAGCATTAGCATTTGAGGAGTCACGGATGGAGTTTGAGCCCAGTAAACAGTGCCATCTGAGACAACTCCAACAACTCAAGAAAAAATTGCTAGCCCTTCAGCAAGAACTGGAGTTTCGCACAGAGGAGTTGCAGACTTCTTACTGTTCCCTCCTGCAGTATCAGTCTGTCCTAGAGAAGCAGACTTCTGACCTGGTTCTTCTCCACCATCACTGCAAACTGAAAGAAGATGAGGTATAGATATAACTATGGAAATGTCTCCTATGCCCAGGTACCCATTGAAATCAGGCCACACCTACTAGAAAGGCCAGTGTCTACTGGCCTTACAGAAGAGAGCTTCTCAACATCTTGAGCAGGTTTTATCAACTTCCCTTCTTTAATTCTTAATCTTTTTGAAGCTGAACAGAGAAAACTAAAGAGAATGGCATAATTGGGTGAGAGTTCCAGTATCAGTGTGCATGGGACATGTGATGTGATGTGTGTGTGGGGGGGAGGTAACACTTATAGGTCCATCATTTCCATCCTATTATCATTGCAATTTAAATGCAAAAGACTCAAGGTCTCTGAGGGTTATAAAAAAGGTATAAAGTCCATTAATGAACCATTTTTAGTAAAAACCGATTTTGATAATATAAAAATTCCTAGCACTTGGATAGCTGATAAGATAACCAGACATTGAGTCTGAGTCAATCATTGAGAGTACCAGATCGGTCATTTTTTTCAGGCTGGAGTTTTAGATCATATAGACTTAACTATATTCTGAACATTTATTTCCATTCATGTCCCAAGATAGTGTTTTTTTTTTAAACCAGAAAGAGCATCCTTGTGGAATCCCGAGTAAATTCCAAAGACCAAAACTATAGAACTTAAACCAGTTGAGCAATGGTAGCACTAGCAGTGGTGAAACTATCGATTCTAAGTAGTGAGACAGACAGCCTCCCCCAGCATTTTCTTCTTTGCCTTTAGAGATAAAATTCCAAGGACTGTCTAAGATGGTGCTGTTGCTTAATGAGTAATTCCAGGGGCTCTATGGGGACTTACAGAATGTAGAATTTTTAAAAAGGGAATATTAAGAGAATTTGCTGAAAAGGATTGGAAGGGAAAAAAACAGAGAAAATCTATCCTATAAAGTATAATTGAGGACAAAGCCTATGAACATAAACCATAGTTTAATAAAACTAAAGCAGGGTTGGGCTAAAACTGGCCAGTTCTTAAACAAGAGTCCAGCTTGGATAGAGCAACCCTGAATTAGTTGGGATTCTATTTGGCTGCATGTAATAGAAAACCCCAAGGTAATAGTGACTTTAGATAGTTTATTTCTCTGACATATAGAAGAAGTTTAGAGATAGGTGGTCTAGGAATGTTACAGGAACTGCATGTGTCATCAAGTACCTAGGGTCCTCCCTTTTGGGTCTACGATCATTAGCTCAAAACTTCCATTTTCTAGATCTCCTAAGGTGGCTGCTAGAGCTCCAGCCATCACTTCCTTATTCCAAGCAGGATAGGGCAGGAAAGGAGGTGGGGGGAAAAAAGACACGCTCTTCTCTTTTAAAAGAGAACACTTTTCAGAAGTCCCACACAACACTTTCATTTATGTATCATTGGCCAGAGTTAGTCACGTGGCTTACAGCTAGTTCTTAGGAAGCCAAGGAAATGTATTTCGGTGACATGCACTGCTGTCCCAAATGAAGTCAAGTCTCAACTGCTAAGGAGGAGGGGGATAATTGATATGGGATCTGGTAAATAACAGTCACTGAAAATGATCTCAAGCTGCAAAAACATTGGAAAAAAAGTTACTCTAGGCATTCTGCCAATTTTCCCCAATACTTTGTTGCACAGTAGCATCGGGCTTCTGTGTAAGGCTGGATTTCCCAACAGCAAAGCCTAAGACAAGGAGATGAATGTAAAATAGCCAATTCAAGAGGGGATCCCAGAGGGAGAGTGGAGAAGTGAGTCAAAGAAAGACAGGAAGCCTATAAAGAAAATCAGTATTAAAATCACTACCATGGGAACCTCGGATTCAGTCCCTCTGGAGAACTGGGGGAGGTAGTGTAGAGCATGCCACAGAGTGATCCCAACTCACCACCCAGTCATTGCTTGAAGGCTTCTCCTGGGGGTATTAACTCCTCCATACTTGTAACCTGCAGAGTGATCCCAACTCACCACCCAGTCATTGCTTGAAGGCTCCTCCTGGGGGTATTAACTCCTCCATACTTGTAACCTGCCTTGTCTTGCTCCTCTTCGGGAGTGGGCTCCTGAGGCCAGAGCATCCCTCAGGCAAAGAGTTGAAGATGCTTGTGGTTGGAATGGGTTTAGCATTCAAAGGAACAAGGAACGGAATGCCTCCGGAATGTGAGAGAGTCACTGATAGCTTCTGTTATAAACATTTGAATATAAAATATTCTTTCTGTCTTCCCCTTTTCTGATCAACACCTCAAACTAGATGACCTTTTCCTAGAAGGAACTTCAAATGGCAGGCAGCAAGCATAATTAGCTTAGACCAACAGAACAAGTTCTATCCAAATTCTACACTGAACTATTTGAACCAAAATGAAATGACCCTCCTGCTCTTAACTCCTTCAGTACATGTAAATCTGGCCATTCAGTTGACCTATTTTGTCATAGTCAGCTATATATAGTTATTTGCCAGTTATAAATCATATCTTCCCCAAATTAAAGAGTTTGTAAACTCTTTGAGGGAGGAACCTACATCTTATGGGTATACATCCCCTCAGCACCCAAGACATTGTTTATGAGCACTCAATAAATATCTGTCTGTTGGTCAACTAATCAATCGATTAGCTGAAGATTAGGAAGAGAACGTAATCTAAATAAGAACTGTCCAAGTCCCAGAGGAACTTGGGGTTGTTCCCCCTCAATCTCTTAGGAACTTTGCTGTGTGCAGGAGGGGCCCCACATTTTCTAAATTAGATCTCTAGAGAATACCTAGGAAGGAAAGAATACTGGCATTTCAAGCCTTTAAAAAAAATGGAGCTATATAGACTCATTCCAGCTAAGCAACTAACAAGTCCTTATTGACTTTTTACTACATGCCAGACAGATGAGAAATAGATAATGGTCCCCGCCTTCAAGAAGCTTACCATCCAAATAGAACAATCTTGAGGCACCTGGGTGGCTTAAAGGGTTAAGGCCTCTGCCTTTGGCTCAGGTCATGATCCCAGGGTCCTGGGATCAAGCCCCGCATTGGGCTCTCTACTCCGCAAGCAGCCTGTTTCCTCCTCTCTCTCTGCCTGCTTCTCTGCCTACTTGTGATCTCTGTCTGTCAAATAGATAAAAAATCTTAAAAAAAAAAACAAAAACAAATAGAACAATCTTTTTGTTTTAATTTCTAATTATTAACTTCTGATATTATATATTGTAGCTTTTAAATCTGTGCTGGGCCTATTCTGTACCTCTAGGTTTCTAGTGAAGACATAAGACTCCTCTGCGTGGGGTCCTTATAGCCATACTCTTTCCTCATTAGATGTTTCCATGAGTTCAATGCGGTTTCATTCCAATACCAACAGGTGATCCTCTATGAGGAGGAAATGGGAAATCATAATGAGAACACAGGCGAGAAGCTCCATTTGGCCCAGGAGCAACTTGCTTTGGCTGGGGACAAGATCGTCTCCCTAGAAAGGAGCTTAAGCCTCTACAGGGATAAATACCAGACTTCCCTGAGCAACATCGAGTTACTGGAGTGCCAAGTGAAGATGTTGGAGGGGGAGCTCAGCGGGATCGTCAGTCAGGTAGGCCTCACACCAGGCCACTCAGCCCAGGAGCTCCAGCAAGTGGGCATGCTCCCAGGTGGTCACCTGGTAACAGTTCCTGCTTTCTCTGAGGGGAACCCAAACCTCCAAACAGATGTCATTCCTTTCCTTGAATTTTGTAGCCCTCGGCTTTCAACCTCCAGCCTTCACATCTCCTTTAAGATTCCTCCCTAAGAATCTTGAGGCTCCTTAATTAATTTAAGTGCTACCACTTCAAATAAGGCAAAAAATCAAAATAATAAATGGGCTCCCAAATCTTCCATGTTCTCATGAGGTTCTGGCTGGGGGGGGCTCTTCTGGATCACAGGACTCATGCAAACCATGACTTCAGGATCAAACAGAAGGTGAAGTCCGTGAAAGATAACAAAGAAGAGCAAAAATGCCTGAATCTTTCTCTTTCTTTTAATTGCTTTTTTTAATTACAGAAGTAATATAACAATGTAGGTTCCCTAGACAGAGTCACAGAAATTAAATGTGAAAGTCTGCTTTCAGCCTCCTCTATCCTACTCTCTTCCCTTTAGGTAATCACTTGAATAATCTGTTGGGAATCTTCCTCAGTCTTTTGTTATACAGTTACATATATAAATGGTTAGGGTTTTCTTATTACATAAATCGGTCATTTTATAAATGTGGTTCTATACCCTGCTTTTTAAATGTATATCTTGACAATTTTAGTAACTACCTTGTATTCTATGGTATGACTATACCATCTACTGACCTATTTTGTCTATTACAAACAAGATGTAATGGACGTCCTTATTCCTATGGGATAATTTCCTGACGTGGGATTGCTGGGTCAAGGAATACGCTTATTTTTTTAATATTTTATTTATTTATTTGTCAGAGAGAGAGAGAGAGCAAGCACAGGCAGACAGAGAGGCAGGCAGAGGCAGAGGGAGAAGCAGGCTCCCTGCTGAGCAAGGAGCCTGATGTGGGACTCGATCCTAGGACGCTGGGATCATAACCTGAGCAGAAGGCAGCCGCTTAACCAACTGAGCCACCCAGGCGTCCCGGAATACGCTTATTTTTAATGTCAAAAGATACTTCTAAATCGAATGCCAGAAAGATTCTACCAGTTCACACTTTTACCAATAATAATTAAAGGAACTTGCTTCCCCACACTCACATGGTATGTTTTTAGTCATTTTAAGTTGTGCTAAACTGATGCATGGGGAAGAAAACAAAAAACAAAAAAAAAAAACAAGTTTTCTCATTACAGTTTTCATTTCCTTTCATTCTAACAGTTGTGGGTTGGGTTCCCCCAGGAAGCAGACTCTGACACAGATTGACATGCAGTATATTTTTTTAGAGAGAGCCCTTGGTATCAACACCTGTGAAAAGATGAAGGAAGCAGGAAGTAGAGGGAGAAGTTGAGCTGTAATGCAGTCCCAACGAAGGCCTCAGCCAATCTTGTGGAAGCTCTGGGGCTGGATGGACATACAAAGGGGTCCCAAATTAAGGAGAAGGGAGCTGGCCTTGTTTCTCCATGTTGATCAGTTATGGATGTGATCTGCCCCTAGGGAGAGGCATGACTTGGAGCAGAGCAGTTTTCTTCAGCCCAGGTAACCCCCAGAAAGGGCTTAGAGCTGAGGGTTGTCTTGGGAAGCACTCCCAGCAGCTGGGGGAGTAAGTCCTTCATTGCGAAGGGGACACATCACAGTGTCCACCACACTAACAAAGTATTGAGCACTGTTCATGAGTGTATCAGTCATGTGGATTTCTGCTTGATGAATTATTTGTTTAAATCCTTAACTAATTTTATATTGGGTATTTAGTGTTTTTGTA
The DNA here is from genome assembly GCA_003697995.1 of Taxidea taxus jeffersonii. NCBI lineage: Eukaryota > Metazoa > Chordata > Mammalia > Carnivora > Mustelidae > Taxidea > Taxidea taxus. Next base: position 57,596 of record ML106210.1, on the reverse strand, counting down.
TTGACTTATAGGAGCGTCTTAATATATTATAGGTAATAATGCTTTACTACATATGTTATAGATACCTTCTCCCAGTTTGTAACTTTTCATTTTACTTTATTAATGGTATTTGTCACCATAGAGAAATTTTTCAATTTTTATGGAGTTGAGTCTTTCAGTCCTCCTTTATAGATTCTGGATTTTCTTTCTTTTTTCTTTCTAAGATTGATTTATGTATTTGAGAGAGAAAGAGAGAGAGCAGGAAAGGGGCAAAGGGAGAGAGAGAGAATTCCAATCAGACTCCCCACTGAGAACAGCTAGATTTCATGACCCCAAGATCATGACCCAAGCCAATATCAAGAGTCAGCCAGCCAACCCACTGAACCACCCAGGTGCCCTTAAGTTTTATTTCTTGCTTAAGAAGGCCTTCTCTACCCCCAAGATTACAAAAGTTTACCTCATTTTTTAGCACTTTTATATTTTTGTATTTCTATGTTTTTATCTTTAGTCCATTTGGAATTGATATGGATGGGTGAATAGATAGATTAGATAGTCAGATGATAGATGATAGATAGATAGATAACCTATATATATATATATATGTAGATATATAGCTATAGATACACATAATTTTATGTTTACCAAAAGGTGTCTCCAGCTGTCCCACTTCTATTTGTTGAACACTTTCCCCACTGATTTGAATTACCAACTCAGTATATATGCTGATCCCCATGTACATGTGGTTCTTTCTGAACTCTGTTCTTTTGATCTATTTGCCAGTTTTTGCACCAAGATCACAGTTTTTTAGTGACTTTAACTGATATGTTTTGAGAGCTCCTTCAAAGTAGGTCCTCCTTCCCTGTTCTTGACTTCCAAATATTTCTTGGCCACTTTTATACATCTTTTCTTGGTGAAATTTAGATTTGTGTTCACTTAATTTCAAATTATATATTAATTTGGGGGAATTAACATATTCTATGGGACATAACATGCTTCTACTTTTATTTAAGTTTTCTTAGGCACCCTTCAATAGGATTTTATACTTTTCTTTATAGATTTCACATATTTCTTGCTAAGTTTACTCCTAGATATGTTATAGTTGTTACTGATTTTGTGAATGAGATTGTATACATTTAATTTTATTAACTATTACTGATGTATAGGAAAGCTCTTGTTCTATCACCTTATTAAACTCTCTGACCAGGGGCGCCTGGGTGGTTCAGTGGGCTAAAGCCTCTGCCTTCAGCTCAGGTCATGATCCCAGCATCCTGGGATCGAGCCCCACATTGGGCTCTCTGCTCCACGCGGAGCCTGCTCCCTCCTCTCTCTCTGCCTGCCTCTCTGCCTACTTGTGATCTCTGTCAAATAAATAAAATCTTTAAAAAACAAACAAATAAACAAACAAAAACCTCTCTGACCAGATTTTCAGTGGACTGCTTGGTATTTCTAAATTGCTTTCCTTCTCAATATTCAAACAACTTATTTTCCATCTTACTGCATTGAGCAGGACCCCCCAGAACAATGTTGAATTATAACATCCTTGCCTTGTTTCTCATTTTAAAGGAAATGGTTCTATTATTTCACTATTAAGTATGTTTGTTCTTGGCTGCTTGTTAATATTCTCTTCCAAGTGGAAACGTGACTGTCTATATGTAGTTTATTGAGAATTTTTGTCAGGAATGAATGTTCAACTTCATCAGATGTTTTTGTTAGCAGCTGTCAAGGTTATCATAGAGGTTTTTCCCTTTAATGAAGTGAATTACATTAATAGATTTTCATTTATAGGACAATCTCTATGTTCCTGAAATTAACCTTACTTGATTGTGATATATTATTTTATTTTATTTATTATTTTGCTTTATTTTAATAATAACAATATATCATTATATTATTATAAACTGTTATACTAAATTGCTTAAAGTTTTATTTTTTGTATCTATTTTCAGAAATGAGATTAGTTTGATTACTCAAATCCTTGTGCTCTCATCTCATATTGGTTTCTGGATTATACTACCCCAAGATAAATGAGTTAGAAGGTTTTTATTTCTCTTTTAATCTCTGGAACTGTTTATATAACATGTAAAGTATGCATTTCTTTAAGATTACAAATAAAACCAATTTTTTTTTTTAAAGATTTTATTTATTTATTTGTTAGAGAGAGAGAGCGAGCACAGGCAGACAGAGTGGCAGGCAGAGGCAGAGGGAGAAGCAGGCTCCCTGCCGAGCAAGGAGCCCGATGTGGGACTCGATCCCAGGACACTGGGATCATGACCTGAGCCGAAGGCAGCTGCTTAACCAACTGAGCCACTCAGGCGTCCCAAATAAAACCAATTTTTAATCATTAAGCAATATACTCCAACTCTTCTAAATTCTTGGACTTTTGCTTGTTAATTCTTCCAGAAACAATTCTGAGTGGCTAGGTTTCTCAGTATTTACATGTCTGAAAAAGATCACTTTGTCTTCATTCCTAATTGCTAGTCTGGCTGGGTATATAAACTTTCAGGAACACCTTCCTTTAACTCTTTGAAGTTATTGCTGCATTGTCTTGTACCATCCAGTATTAAAGAGGAATTGTTAGATTTCGATGTTTCTCATTTTTGTAAGTTGCCGGTTTTATTTCTTGGAATTCTGGAGGGTTTTAGACTCAAGGTTTCTTAGTTTATTTTTCATTAAGCCTCTCAACATTTAACTGACCCTTTTTAATCTGAAGATCCATAATTTCTTCAACCCAGGGAATTTTTCTTCTATTACTTTAAAATTAATTTCTATTTTTCATCCTGTAGTATTAAAACATTGGACCTATAGGGGCACCTGGGTGGCTCAGTTGGTTAAGCATCTGCCTTCAGCTCAGGTCATGATCCCCGGGGTCCTGCGATTGAGCCCAGCATTGGGCTCTCTGCTCAGCAGGGAGCCCTCTCCTCCCTCTCCCTCTGCTTACTTGTGCTCTCTCTTCCCTATCTCAATGTCAAATAAATAAATAAAATTTTTTTAAAAAAGACATTGGACCTCTAGATATCATCTTTTTGTTCCTTAACTTTTCTGTCATTTTCCATTCTTTTGCCCACTTACACACTAACTTACTTATAAGAATATTATTTATGGTCAGTTTTAGATTTCTCTCTGACCCTTCTGCAGCTTGCTCATGGGTAGCTTTCATGCTTAGTGAACATAAACTATTTCTAACTTTGTCTGAAAAAGCCCAATTAAGGAAACAAGTTTAATGGGGAAAGATCTACTCTCCAAACTGTAACTCTTTCCTCTTTTCTGGCTATCTAAATCAGTTCACTTTATTGTTGGTGCAGACCCATGTGCATGTAGTAACCCTCATACATGATTTCAGATGACCTAGAGAAAGACATTTAAAAAAATTTTTTTTATTAACATATAATGTATTATTAGCCACAGGGGTACAGATCTGTGAATCGCCAGGTTTATACACTTCACAGCACTCACCATAGCACATACGTTCCCCAATGTCCATAACCCAACCACCTTCTCCCTACCCCCTTCCCCCCAGCAACACTCAGTTTCTTTTGTGAGATTAAGAGTCTCTTGTGGTGTTTCTCCCGAGAAAGACATTTTTTTTTTGAGGAAGACATTTTTTTAAATGGTTCTAGGAAAACAGGCATACTCATGCTGATGGGAGTGTCAATTGGTATAATTCCTTGAAGGATAATGGTGTTATATCTACCAAAATTTTAAATATGTCTTAGCAGTCCTACTTCATGAATTTAATCCAAATATATACCAGAATAAGTATTCAAAGACTTATGTGCAAAAATATTCATTTCAACTTCACTTTAGAGAAAAACATGGAAACAACCAATATTCCCATCAATAGGAAGTTAGGCAAACCCACTGAAAAGCAATTTAAAATAGCTAAAAGTACATATACTAACCTGGATAAATTTCTAAGACATCTTTTTGAGTGAAAAAAATCTATTTTTATATTTTAAAAGGCCAACATAATATCATCTGTATTCTACAGATTCCTTATTATGTATGTAAGTGTATAGGTAAAGTTCTAGAAGTATATGCACAAATTGTCCTCTCTGGAGAACACAGCAGGTATGGGATTAAAGGTAGTAGAGTCAAAGAGAAATTTAGAGTTGCCCACAATGTTATAATGTTTTAGATAGATCATATATATATTACTTGTGCAATTTGAAATTAATCTTAAAAGAAAAATCAGATAAATATACAAGTAACAATATGGAAAAAAAATCCTAAATAAATTGTCAAGTGTAAAATACTGTTAGAATAGCGTTTTAGAAGAGTTTAATTTGTGTATGGGAAAAAATAGAGGGTTATATACATATGCATATGTGCATATACAAAGATGCATAAAATATCTTTGGAAGGATACCCCCCAAATGGTCACATAGACTGTCACAGAAGAGAGGACTTGAGTCAGGGAGAGTCAAGAGGGAGGAAGACTAACTTTACAGTATATTCTCTTGTGAACTGTTTGAACTTTTAACCATGCATATGCACTTATTAATTTTTTTAAGAAAGCTGTGATTCACATATGTGAACATGAACTTTCAGAATGTAGATCTAAGAGATTTTCCATGCACATGGCATTCTGAAGCTAACTCAAATAGTATGAACAAAACCAACTCATTATTTCCAAATATCCCAGGAGACTGAGAATAAAGGTGATCATTCAAAGGTGCGTATATACACATCTTCCTGCATGATTCAAGAGCATCAGGAGACCCTGAAACGACTGTCTGAAGTCTGGCAAAAGGTTTCTGAACAGGATGATCTAATCCAGGAACTTCGAAATAAATTAGCCTGCAGTAATGCTTTGGTAAGTGACTTCTAGAGTATTTTTCTGAGAGACCAAAAATAAACCCATGAAGAAAGAAAGGAAGGAAAAAGTCGCCTAGTTATTTCTGTCAGCAAGATTACTCAAATGTCTTGTATAGACTTGCCCCCACCTTTTGTTCATCATCTCCATGGTTACATACCCCCAACCCACACTAAGTTTGAGGTTCTAAAGAGACTTAAAATCTCTCACAACAACCTAAGTGCTCATCAATAGAGAAATGGTTGAATAGATTTTTTTAAAAAATGGTTAAAGAAACAGCCATGTTGTAGAATGATATGCAGCCAAGAAAAAGGATTAAGCAGAGTGTAAGAATTAAATGGGTTTGTGAGCTATTGTTCAGAAAAGGTTGCAAAATCCTATGTATAGTTCAATTCCACTTTCATTTTTTAAAGTCTTTGATTATAATATAGAAGAACAGACCGTAAATTGCCTATAGTGCTCACCACCGCCTCCTAGAAATGAGAGTGGAGAGTAAGTGGAGAGATTTCACTTATTTTTGATGCTTGGGTTTTGTTTGAATTATTTTAAACCAAGATCAAAAATTTCATGATTTTTAATTTTTTAAGTACATACACATCCATGCATTCCATAAAAACTTCCTTCTTTAATTCTTGAATTTTGAATCCCATCCTCTGATAGATTAGATGTCTTTCCATTACAGCTTTTAAGGAACCTTCTGCCTCATAAGCTGGAACACACAGAGGTTCAGGAAGGAGTCCAAAATGTGGCCACTGGGAGACTCCAGACAGACCACTGTCTATGCCTTACTGAGCCTTGATGTAAGACTAAGAACCTAATTCTTTCTCTGTTGCAACCCCACAGGAAGTATGTGATGAATTACATAATATTATAACAAACTTGGGCTGAAAAAAGGAACACTCTGCCAAAATAGTACTAGTTATAATCACAATACAGTGATCATTCAGCATAACTGACCTACACTCATTTGCAGGTTCTAGAGCGTGAAGAGGCTTTGATAAAATTACAAGCGGACTTTGCTTCCTATACAGCCACACACAGACATCCTCCTAGTTCCTCAGAAGATTGTGAAGACATTAAAAAGGTGGAAGAGCTTTTGCTTATTTGTGCCTGGGGGCTGTCAAGTTGAGTTGGGTTTGATTCTGGGTTTTCCTCCTTATTTTTTTATTTCTATATCATATGTTTATATTTGTGTGAACTTGATTGGCCCTGCTACAAGGATACTGTATGTAATATATGCCAAGTCCCAGTGAATATGTCTGGCAGTATTCAGTTTTACAGCCAGAATTTGGAATTGCACCTGTTCTTAACCCCCTATCAACAGTATGTCCAAACAAGACACAGACTCTGGTTGGTTTGCTAGGTTCAAAAGGACCATCCAGCTTTCTAGTTTCTAATTGGAGTTGAAAAGCACCAAATTTAGGGAAGACTATTTATTCAAATTCAGTCCTTAGAAAACTCGGTATTTTCAAAATCCAAAGCCATCTCAAAAGTTGATTCTAATAGTGCATAAGCATCTAAACCATGTAAACAAATAGCAAGATTTGACCAACCAATAGTCAAAACTAGGTTCAGTGCTCTCCTAGGTGAGATTTTTTTTTAAATGTTTTGTTTTTATTTCAGTTAACATACAGTGTTATATTAGTTTCAAGTGTACAATATAATGATTTGATAATTCCATAAATCACTTAATGCTCATCATGATAAGTGCACTCCTTTATCTCCATCACTTATTTAACCCATCTCTCCACCAACTGCCCCTCTGGTAACCTGCAATTTGTTCTCTATAATTAAGAATCTGTTTCTTTTTTTTTTTAAGATTTTTATTTATTTATTTGACAGACAGATCACAAGTAGGCAGAGAGGCAGGCAGAGAGAGAGGGAAGCAGGCTCCCTGCAGAGCAGAGAGCCCAATGCGGGGCTCGATCCCAGGACCTTGAGATCATGACCTGAGCTGAAGGCAGAGGCTTCAACCCACTGAGCCACCCAGGCGCCCCAAGAATCTGTTTCTTAAAAAAAAAAACAAAAAAGAATCTGTTTCTTGATTTGTCTCTCCTTTTTTCCCCCCTTTGCTCATTTGTTTCTTAAATTCCACATATGAGTGAAATCATATGGTACTTGTCTTTCTCTGACTGGTGTATCTCACTTGGGATAATGCTCTTTAACTCTATCCACATCATTGCAAATGGCAAGATTTCATTATTTTTTTGAGGCTGAATAATATTCAGTCATATATATATATATATACATATATATATAAAATCACATCTTCTTTATCCATTCGTCAGTTGATGGACATGCAGGCTGTTTTCATATCTTAGCTATTGTAAATAATGCTGCACTAAACATTGAGGTGCATGTTTCCCTTTGAATTCGTGTTCTTGTATTCTTTGGGGAAATATCCAGTAGTGAGATTAATGGCTCATAAGGTAGTTCTATGTTTAAGTTTTTGAGAAGTTTTCCACAGTGGCTGCACCAGTTTGCATTTCCTAGGTGAGATCTTATATTAAGTCAGTCATACCTGAACTTGAAGTCCAAGGCAAAGCCAGCCACCTGAGGCCATACTTTGTGCAGGCTTGCTAATCCTGAAATAGCAGCAAAGTGGGGTGTGGCCGAGAGAATAAACAACACATACAACCTCTTCAAGGGTCTTTTAGTGCAGGGACAGAGACTCCTCTTTCCAGGATTTTCTGATGCAAACAGTTTGAATGAATGAGGAATTAATATTGAATTTTGGAGTTCCTCCTTGGACATCTGTCAATATTTATTTTAAAGGTCAGTACCATGTTATTCATGTCCTCACCTACAGCAAGATCTCATAACACTCCTATTTTTTTGTCTGAAAAATGTCTTTATTTCTCCCATACTCTTTTATTTTTTGTATAGTGGCTAAAAACACATAGCATTAAATTTGCCATCTTAATCACATTTAAGTGTACATTTCAGTCATGTTGAATCATATTTACACTGTTGTGCGACATATCTCTAGAACTTTTTCATCTTGCAAAACTGAAACTCTATATTGACTTAACACTAATGCCTCTTCACCATTCCCTTTTTTTTTTTAATGATGCAGACTTCCCCAAGAAACAGCATACACTTTTCCCTGCCATTTTATGTGTCCTATCCAATGCTTTCATGGAACCTGGATATTCTATTAAGAATGGAACTATCCAGGTCACAATTAATGCCAGAACTCAGCTGACCTGTCATAGAGTGAGACTTTGAGCCCCTGTAGTGCCCACACCTGGGTCATATGGAAACTGCCCTGTATTTCTCCAGCTTCCCCGCTCCCCGTCTTCATGCTGCAATCCTCCCTTATTGACAACTCTGAATTCACATAACTATCCCTTAATGCCCAGATGACTAACTGCTCCTTCTCAGCCACGTGTTCTACCTTCAGAGTAGAAGCCAAGTTCTTTCCCAAGGACTACAAGGCCCCCAAGATGTGATCACCCACTAACCTCTCACCTCATGTCCCCTACTCTCTCCATCACTCACCCCTCTAACCACATGCCCCCCGCCCATGTTCTCTCCCTAGAGTATGGCCACTGACTGGCTCCCCTGTCTGCAAATACCTACAGATACTACAACACTATGACATGGCTCAGTCCCTCACCTCCAGCAAGCCCCTGCTCAGAGCCACCTTCTCAGTGGGGCCAAACTCTCCATTCTGTTTCTAAATGCAACCCTCTCCCCTCATACACCTCTATTCTCCTTTTGCTGTTCTGTTTCTTCTGTAGCACCTATCAACTGTTAACATTTTCTACAAGTGACTACTTACGCTCTTTATCTGTCTCACCCCACTATAAGGTCATTTCCATGGGGTCAAACATATGTTTCTTATTCTACGGCCCCCAGCACCTAGGACAGTGCCTGGCACATAATAGGTGTTCCATCAATGTCGATTGTTGTAGGGAGGAAGGAATGGTGGCTTTTGTACACATTCTGCATGAGGGTGATAAGTCTGCCATATCCTTTTTTAAATTAATTTAATTTGTTTAATTGAGATACTATTGACATACCCTAAAATGCACTATGTAAAGTGTACAATTCATTGGTTTTAAAACAGTCACAAGGTTGGGCAAACATCCCCACTAATTCCAGAATATTTTCACTACTCCAAAAAGAAACCCTGTATGTGTGAGCAGTCACTACCCCCCTCCCTCCCTCAGTCCCTGGCACCTACTTCTCCCCTCTTTGTCTCTCTGGATTTGCCAAATCTTGACAGGTGGCATTTTAGAAAGCATTCTTCCCTCATGTGCTCATCCTGCCCTGCTCCTATCTTATCTGCCCAGATACTGAAGCACTTGCAGGAGCAGAAAGACAGCCAGTGCCTACACGTGGAGGAGTATCAGAACCTAGTGAAGGACTTGCGCATGGAGCTAGAGGCTGTGTCAGAGCAGAAGAAAAACATCATGAAGGGTAAACCTGGAGTGGGTGGGGTGTGGGGGGCAGTAGGGAGAGGCAAAAGGAAGCTGGAGCCCTCCTCTGAGTAAGGATCACTCTGTCCTTTCCCGCCATAGACATGATGAAGCTGGAGCTGGACTTGCACGGGCTGCGGGAAGAGACATCTGCCCATATGGAGAGGAAGGATAAGGAGGTTTCCATCCTGCAACGGCGGCTGCAGGAGCTACAGATGCAGTTCACAGAGACCCAGAAGCTGGGCTTGAAGAAAGACAAGGTAAGGCAAGAGGAGCTCTCTGGTTAGAACTGCCAACAGGACAGGTGTGAGGCCAGACCTTGTCCAGAGTGGGTCCTGGAGCTCTGCACTAACTGGGATTGCCTGGGGGAACATCAACACATGAGCAATGAGACTGCAGGTGCTCTAGGCCCAGAGGCAGTTCTGAGCACTTCTTTGGGACTTCTCATAGCACATAATAAATAAATAAAATACCATTATCCAGGGATCTTCATAGAGATGTTGACTCTATAAGAGGTTCTTTCCCAGCCTGCAAGGTAGAGAGTTTGGGACACACCTGCATTGTGCTTTTATGCTTTTGTTTATGCTTGATAGTGGAAAGAAATGCTTTAAATATTGTGTAGTTCTCATTAAGAACTTCAAGAGAATTTCAGTGTATAAAATTACAAATACCTTATGAATATGCATATAGGCAGTTTGAAAATATTAATGGAACTATGCCCTAGAAGACCTGTAGTTGTCAATATAAGTCAACATCCTGGAAAAGCCTAGGAATAGAAGTAAGGACAGAAATGTCTTAAAACCAATGCAAGCTTATATAGTCAGCACAGTTCCAACTCTACACTTTTATCAGAAATAGCAGAAATTATCCAACTGCTTGACTGGCTGGTCATTCAGGCTCCCTATTTGAAAGTTCAGAGGGGATCCATTAGTCAAAATGGAAGTGTCTGGAGAGATGACCACATGCAGCCAGGAGTCTGGGTAAACAATTTTGAGTCATTCATATATTCATTCAACCCATATTTTTGAGCTCCTGTGATGTGCCAAACACCACTCTAGGCATTAAGAATATAATAACACATGCAACATCCTTATTCCTCTGGAGCTTACATTCTAGTACAGAGAGACAGACAATAAACAAATCACAAAACTAGTATATGATATAATGCCAGGTACTGATAAGTTCCTACAACAGCTTGGTAGCTGTTTCACACAGGGTAGTCAGGGAAGACCTCTGTGATAGGGTGACATTTTGGCAGAGATTTGAATGAAGTGAGGGAGCAACCCAGGCAGATGTCTTCAGGAAAAATATTCTAAGTGGAGGGAGTAGCAAGGGTGAGAGTCCTCAGGTGGGAGTCTGCTTAGAATATTCTAGGAGACAAGCTCAAACCAAGAGAGAGGTGGCAAGAGGTGAGGTCAGACCAGACCATGAGCATCCCAGGAGGCTGCTGGAAGGATAGTGGCCTTTTTCCAAATAAATGGAGCCAGTAGAGGTCTTTGAGGAAAGGCAGAACCAGATCTGACTTTCAGAGGCTTTCAGAGGGCCCCCTCTGACTGCTGTGTTGGGAATGGACTGACCTAAGGCAGGCAGCAGAGTTTGGAGATTGTGTGATATCCGGGCAAGAGAAGATGGTGGCTGGAGAGGCTCAAGATAATCTGGCTTCCCTGGGTAGCTACTCAGGCCTCTATCAGTGGTCACCCTTTGTTTTTCTCAGCTCCTCCAAGAGAAAGATGAAATGCTGCATGAGCTCGAGAAAGAACTGGCACAGGTTCAGAACAGCCTCATGAAAAAGGAGATGGAGTTGGAGAAGCAGCAACGAATGACAGCAGAACTTGAAATCACCATCCAGGAGGTGAAGCAGGATAAGTCCAGGGCAGAGTGTGGGGCCCTTCGAGCTGAGATCCAGAAGCTGAAGGAAAGTCTCGAAGACACCCAACAGCAACAGAAGCTGGCTGGTGAGGTCCCCAGCAGACGGTGTCCCCACCACACTTCAAACCCTTGCTCGGGGCTAGGGCAGTTCCCCCTCTTTCTCTGAATGGCCACTTCCTGCTCCTTTCCCCACTCCTCACTGCAGACCTTGTCCTGATCTCATGGCTCATCTCACAGGGATCGCAGTGCCCTCCCAAGCTCCTTTATTCACCCTTAACTGGGAAGGTGAACTGCTGAACACTCACGCCTGCTGTTTTCCCAGCAGCGTCCGCTGAAGTTCGCCTTTCGCCATCACAGGGAAGACAGGGCTCGGTACTTGGCTTCTGTGCTCTGCATTCCTCCCCAACTTCTCCAGGACCTCCGTCACACAATTTATTCTTCCCTCCCTTTAGACACTTTCTCTCCCCTTTGCTGCCTCCCAGCACATTCTCTCCTGCATAGCCTGCGCTAAGGATCATGTCCTTGCTGCTCTGCTGAAACTGCTTTCTCAGAGGTCATTAATAACTTCTTTCCCTGGGCATGGTCTTGTCCTTGGGGGGATGAAAACAATCAGAAATTAGGTACTGGCGATGGTTGCACATCTTTGTGAGTATTGCAGAAACCACTGACCTGTATGCTTTAAAGTGTTAAATGTTATGTTATGTGAGTGACATATCAATTTGGGGGGGGAAGGTCCATAGCGTGGCCTCCTTCCCCACCCTCCTTTAACTGTGTGTGTCTGTGTGTGCTCTTGGCCTCCCTCACTCAATAATTGTCTCCCATCTTTGGAGATCAAACAGGTCCCGTCTTCTTTTACAAATCTCATTATTTCCTCTTTTCCCTCATTCTCTGGCAGTAGTCATCCATCCCTTAAACTCTGCCTTACCCCTTCTAGTCTCATTCTTGGGACAACTCCAAAACCTAGAGCCCCAACCCTTACTTGGCACCTGTGGTCACTCTTATCTCTAGAGAGTAGCTCCACCTGGGCAATCCACGTTCCCCTCTAACCCAGCATGCCCCAAACTGAACTTTCTCTTCCCTGCTTAGAAGAGAAATTCCTCCTCCTTCTTCCAAGGTATACCATTATTTCTGTAGTGATACCATCTTTCGTCCAGTATCCCAGGCTGAAAAATGGAAACAAAGGTGATATTTAAACAGAAACAATAATAGAAACTTTAGGAAGTCCTTCTCCATTTAATACATTTCAAATTTCCTAAAATAATCTTTTTGCCAGATCTCTGCTCAAGAACCCACTAAATTAACTCTAAACATTTCTCTCTGGCTTTCAAAATTCTCCAAAGCCCCCTCCCGTCCATGCACTCACTCAGCAGTCTTCCAGCACTCCTTCCCACTTTCCTTTCCAGTCAAACCAATCTCTTCCCATCCTCTTCCCGCTTGCCTCCCCCATTCCATTCCGGTGCATTTGCTCTAATGTTTCCCCCATCTGGAGTTCCCTTCCTCCTCCTTATTCTCAAGCCCAGCACCATCTCTGTTCTTCTGTAAGTCCATCCCCAACTGTTCTCACCCACACTGATCTTGTTTCACAGGAGTCCCCAGTGAGTACACACTTCACATGACTGGGTTTTCTAGGTCATGTGGTTATGTCTCCCTCATGAGACTCTAAACTCCATTAGGGTCAGGATTTGTCCCTAACGACAGGATGAGTCACATAAGAGAAACTGAGCAATTTATATTGATTCGTTTAACTTTAGTCCAGAAGCAGTCTACGGCTGGGGGATAGCTGAAGACAGATGACTTAAGAGCTCCTTAGGAGTGATAATGAGATGGAGAGAAACAAGGACAGGTTGTAAATTGAAGTAGGTCACAAATTGAAGGAACAGACATTTTAACTGGTCTTATCTGAGAGTCAGATCTTCACACATGCATATCCCTTCTCCCGTGCACATGTGCCTGGCTTGTCTGCTGGGTTTTGTAGCTCAGCAAGCCTCCCAGTACAAAGAAGAGACCCTTCTGGCAAAGAGTAACCTGGAGGATGCGCAGAGGAAACTCCAAAGCTACCTTTTCCTGGAGAAGCAGAAGACAGACACCATCCAGGAGCTGCAGAGAGAACTTCAGAAGCTGCAGAAAGATTCCTTGATGGCTGGAGAGGAACTCGCCCCCAACAGGTAACACCGTCTCACCTCCAGAAGAGACTCTGTCTCTGGTGAGCCGGTCTGGACACCGCAGCAGCTGCCTAGGTCTGAGATAGCAAGCCCCGGGCAGCCGGCTCACAATCTGCTAACGCGACCCTGGGGTCTGTCTTCCTCTTGTCGCCACTTTGCTTTAGGAAGCGGATAGAGGAGCTGACACTGGAACTCTCTGAGACCCGGAGGAAGCTTGAAAATTCAGAAAAGGAAAAGAGGCAGTTTCAGAAGACAACGACTGAGCAGGAAATGAAGCTGAATGAACTGCTGGACCATCTAAAACTCCTCCAACACCAGGTATAACGGGCAAGTAGGCTGCCAGCCCAAGCATCTGCTCTGCTTGAGATTAAATGTATTGGTCTTTATTTGGGAAGATGCTACCACCAATCCATTCAAACTAATTTTCCAGCATTTGTGTTAAAAGGCTAAGCCAGCCTATTAGCTCGGGTTCCCATGACCCATAATAAGCATTCTCAAGGGCTAAGCTTAAAAAGTCAGAGGACAATGTTCATTTTTTTTAAATAGGATTCAAAACTATCCTTGTCAGTCATTTTAAAGTCCTCAATCTCTGAATTATTCTTTTTGTGCTTTTCTGAGATGTTTTTAACTTTATTCAAAGAGGTTTTTTTTTTAATTGTGTTATGTTAGTCACCATACAGTACATCATTAGTTTTTGATGTCATGTTCCAAGATTCATTGTTTGCATACAACACCCAGTGCTCCATGCAATGCATGCCCTCCTTACTACCCATCACCAGGCTCACCCACCACCCCCATCCCCTCTAAAACTCTCAGTTTGATTCTTGGAGTCCACAGTCTCTCATGGTTCATCTCCCCCTCCAATTTCCCCCCATTCACTTTTCCTTTCCTTCTCCTAATGTCCTCCATGTTATTCCTTTTTATGTGGAAAGATTTGGTAAGTGGGAGAGAAGGTTGATGCTGTGGGAACTGGATCTATAAATAAAATAAGTTGGTATATCTAATTGAACAAAAAAAAATATTGCTGGACATCTGAGGAAACTTTTTTATTATCTATGCTAAATAACCAAGGGGTTGCCCTCATATTTATCTCAGCCATTCTCTTTGGGGAGGAGTGGGTTGTTTTGTTTTTTCAAAAATATACAGCCTAAGACTGTCTTCCAGGCCAGTCTCTTTAAACAAAACCAAAAAAAAAAAAGGCAGGATTTTTTTTTTTTTTATTTGAGAGAGCAAGCAGGGAGCCTGATGCAGGACTGAATCCCAGGACTCCAGGATCATGACCTGAGCCAAAGGCAAATTCTTAACCAACTGAGCCACCCAGGCACCCTCTTTCAGGCTAGTCTTTATTTCTCAGCACAGGGAGCAAGCCTCTTCCAAAACCAGTCTAACAGAGGAGCTTCAGGAGGTGACAAGATTACTGGAGGAGAAACGGGAGCAGTTGAAAAAGAGCAAAGAACAGGAGAAGTTGCTGGAGCAAGAGCTTGAGACATTCCGACAGGAGGAAAAAAGGAAAGAAAAAATGGTGAGAAGGAGAGTCCAGGTAGAGCTGGGTTCATGAATCCAGGGCAAACTCGAGCCCCACTGAGCCTGACAGGATACAGAGGCCATGGGTGCTCAAACCTCAGAAGAGAAGGGAGGGAAGCTAAGTAAGGCAAGGTAGAAGGAAAGAGAAGGCCCAAGACACCACAGGCTGCAGAATGGAGCTGTGGGCGTGGGAAGGAGGAGCAGGCTGCTATGGGAGTCTGAGGTAACACCTCTTTTCTGGGTTTTGTTCTCTAATGGGGGAGCAGACAAAGGAAAATTTGCGGATGTTGGAGGAGGAAAATGAGAATGTCAAAGCACAGTTAATGCAATGTTCCTCGCAACTGGAATCCTCTCTCAGCAAACAAAACGCCTCCCAGCAAGTCATCCAAGAGCTAAACAATGAGGTGAGTTGACAGAAACCCTGAGGGAGTGCAAACGTGAACCCTGTGACCCTTGACCTGAAATCAGCACTTACCTCTCCTCCACTACGGAAATGCAGCTAAATGCTCAGCCCATGTGTATCCTATGGTGCCTTTAGCTCCACTTCTCTCCTTGAAGTGGGGGTAACCCTTCTGCACCCATTTGCTCAGCCAAAGAAATGTTTCTTCCACATGCGGAAGGTCTTATTTGATATCTGCTGGATCTCCCAAACTATCTAGGCTTTGGCAGCAATATTCTACAGCAACATTTCAGACCAGAGTTGAGTGAGTCCATTGTTGGGGGCCATTTGCTAGGGAACGCTGCCAAAAATAGTGCCAAAGCACAGAAAGGGCACAGAAAGGGAGACAACTATTTATGAATATGCAAATAAAAATGACAGAAAAGCATAAGTGGCATCTGACATATACAAGGGACCATGCTTGAAGTCAGTCATCATTTACTGTCTACTTATGCCCTTCACATGCCTTCCATCTGCTTGACTCCCAAAAAGATAGACATTACCCTGATTCTCATTTTACAGAGGAAAGAAAGGCTGGGTCTCAAGGTAACTGATTAAGTGATGAGAGGGACAGGCATCTGAACCTGGATCGTCTAGCTCTAACACCTAACCTCTTTCCCCTTCATCATGAATGGCAACACTTTCCCTAACTGCATAGATTTCATCTTTCTGCAGGAAACAAATATAACATCTTGATAGGTGGTCTCTGTGTTACAAATGAAAGCAGCTCTGATTCCTTTATAATTTAAGAAGAAAATATGTTAATCTTAAAATAGACTATGCAAAGTATAAGAACAGCACTGCCAATGGGACTTTCTGTGATGATGGAGAAGTTCTATATGAGCGCTTTCCAATATACAGTATTTACTAGCCATATGCAGCTGTTGACTGCTTGGAATATGGCTTTGTATGATGAAGGAACTGAGTTTTAAATTTTAATATTCACTAATTTTAGTTTTATTTAAAGGTAAATAGCCTCATGTGGCTAGTGTCTACCATATTAGATAGCATAGAAACTGACATTTCTGGAGTTTTGTCCTCTAGAGATATAAATCTCTACTTTGCTGTGGTCCAGAGCTGAGGTCTGAGTCACTGAGACCCCCCCCCCCCACCAAGGAGCCTCCCTGAATATAAGGGATATTACGTCAGTATTTAATATGGGCATATTATCATGTTTGCCAAAAGAAAGATAGCCATGTAAAGGTGGAAGGAAAAACACTCATTTCAGAATTCCTTTGATGGAAATCAGGAGACTGCAGAAGTTTTTTGGTGTGTATAAGCATGTTCAACTTTTTAAAAGCATACCTCATATATAGTAATATATTATCAGTTGAAACAAGTGATTAGAAAGAGGCTTAGTTTTGCATTCTAAAATGCATTTTCTTTCATCACTATTCCATATCTCAATTTTTAAAGTTACCAACTGAAGGCAATAGATCTTGAGATTTTTTTTTCATCTTTTTGATTCTAGGACATTTTTCCACTACATTTTATAATTAATTACTGTTAATAAAAAAGCTAATTTATTTTACATATTTATTCTGTATTTGGACTTCTTATTGAATTCACTTCTAAGCAGTAATAGTTTTTCAGTTATTTCTCATGGATTTTCTAAGTAGATGATTATATCTCATTTGCAAGCAACAACAGTTCTCTAAGTCTTTGTAATTTTTTTTTTTTTTTTTTGCCTTATTGCATTACATAGTACCTACAGTTTGGTGTTCAACAGTAGCAACCTTTTCTTGCTTTAATGTTAATGGAATCCATCTGTTTTGGTATGGTGTTCTTTGTAATATGGTGAATAAAATTAATTAATTGATCCTAATTTTGGCCCATCCTTACATTCCTAGTATGAGTCCTGACAGTGCATCATGTATTACTCTTTTAAAACAATACTTGGAATGTTCTAGGAAGTAAAATAAGGTCAGTATGACTGGAGTACAGTAATCAAGGAGGATATTGATATAGGATGAGAATAGAAAGATAGGTAGGGCTAGACATTGTGGCCTCTGTTAAGCAATTTGGAGTTTTATTCTAAGAGCAATGAAAAGACATTGATAAAATTTCCTTAAAGGCTCTGGAGAGATGATTTGAGCTAAGTTTTCAAAACATAATTCTGACTAATGTGTGGAAATATACTTCAGTGAGGGATCCGGTTAGGATGTTACTGCCATTCAAGCTAGCATGGCATCAGTTAAGACAGAAGTTAGCAAATTCATGATGTGTTTTGGCAACGGAATTGACCAGACTAATGATGGACTGAATGTGAGAAGAAGCAAGGAATCAAAGATGACTTAGTGAAACTCACCTATAAAACCATCTAGGCCTAATGTTTTTGGCAAGGGAGAGAGTACCACTTTATGAGAACTTTTATTAAAACTCCTTGATTGTATAATTTACAAATATCTATATATTATAGATTTTTAATATCTTTCTCCAAGCTAAACCACTGATGTTAGAGAAGTTTACAATAAAGCCTCCAAACTCCAATGGACTTTTTGTTCAAAACAGCCTTCCCAACTTACCTCTTTTCTCCTTAAAAAAAATACTGCTCCTTTCTTCCCCAGATTTCTCTATGATTTTGCCACCACTTCTTTGTCCCAGGTTATAGTCCCAAATAAACCCATCTTTTGCTGGTAATTTTAAAAAAACAATAAATAAATAATACAAATAATAAATGATATATATTTATTACATATAAATAAATAACACAAAATCAAATAATTAATTAAGCTTCTGTTTTAGCTTTTAACATCCCTGTGATTTATGTCACCACCCTTCTTTCTGTTATCCCACCTCTGTGATGACTTGGCTACCAATTATCAAGAGCTTACAGTGAATTGCAACTTCTTCAGTGATTCCTCTGGTTTATTGGGCAGACCCAGGTGACTCCATGTTTTCAGAAGTCCCCCAAAAATATGCATTTTTTTTTCCAGAAGACCAAATTATTTTATCTTTAGGAATGGTTTCCTTCCCGGGACGTGTAAATATAGAGTCAAAAGTATAATCTAACTGGTGTGTGTCAGAATGGCTAAAATTAACAAGTCGGGAAATGACAGATGCTGGCGAGGATGCGGAGAAAGGGGAACCCTCCTACACTGTTGGTGGGAATGCAAGCTGGTGCAACCACTCTGGAAAACAGCATGGAGGTTCCTCAAAAAGTTGAAAATAAAACTACCTTATGACCCAGCACTTGCACTACTGGGTATTTACCCTAAAGATACAAATACAGTGACCCGAAGGGGCACGTGCACCCGAATATTTATAGCAGCAATGTCCACAATAGCCAAGTTATGGAAAGAACCTAGATGTCCATCAACAGATGAATGGATAAAGAAGATGTGGTATATATATACAATGGAATACTATGCAGCCATCAAAAGAAATGAAATCTTGCCATTTGCAACAACATGGATGGAACTAGAGGGTATTATGCTTAGCAAAATAAGTCATTCAGAGAAAGACAACTATCATATGATCTCCCTGATATGAGGAAGTGGAGATGTAACAGGAGTAGGGGTTAAGGGGGTAGGAAAATAATAAATGAAGCAAGATGGGATCGGGAGGGAGACAAACCAAAAGAGACTCTTAATGTCATAAAACAAAGTGAAGGGGGTGGGGGGAGGGGTGTCGGGAGAGGGTGGTGGGGTTACATTATATGTTTATTAAAAAAATAATAAAGAAATAAAAAGAAATTTTTAAAAAGTATAATCTAACACTTCTCATCTCACCATTTCCTAGAGTTGAAGATATTCAAAATTCCATGTAAAAAAAAATAAACTTCAAGCCTGGAGCAGTTACTGAAGAAAACCCAAATTAGTGTGTTTCTGTGTAGATGGCCACATAGAGGATGTGGGTGTATTAAAATACCAAAGAACAGACAAAATACCAAAGAACAGAAGTTGGAAGTAGATCTCTGCCTTGTACTTAAAAGTATTTAATAACATGTCCTGTTACTTAGCATGTTCATGGCCATACTCACAGCTATATAGTAATTTTTACCTTACTAAGCCCTTTTTACCTATATAACCTCATTTGATCATCACTAAAATTCTCTGAAACAGTTGAAAGTAAATGGTTTGCAGAAGAGGAAACTGAGGCTCAGAGAGATTAAGTAAATGACAGAACCACAGCCTCTAACCCCAGATCTCAATTCCTTTTAATTATAGCATGAATACTCATCACTAAGTTTAAGACACAGACTTCAGTTTTTAAACATGCTTTATCAGAACTACATGTTCAGTGCATCCCTAATTCCAAACATTGCCATACAAAATATTTCATTCAGTCCAAAAACAATTTTTAGTATTTACTGAGCACATATTATATAACATGCCCTGAGCTATAGGCAGTGGAGATACAGCAGTGAAGGAAGCACATACAGTCCTGTTTTCATGGTGCATCAAGTATAGGGGATTAGGTCAGGAACTAAGGACCTAGAACTGAATTCCAGTTCTAGGTTCCTGACCTAGAACTGAATTCCAGATCCTTATTAAAGGCTACAGATTCTGTGAAAGGGATTATTCATGTACTTAATACATCAAGGCCCGGTACTGCCAGTACTCCTTGTATGGGGGGGGGGTGCTGCTAACTTGGGTATTGAAGAGCCTGGAAAGGCAGCTGTTCTTTTTATAACAGTGAGGGAAGGGTGGGGGCCTTATCACAGACTGCTCTGCATGTTTGTGCAGAGAGAAGAGAGCCTAGCTCTTGTCCATTTCCTATAGATACAGAGAATTCCTCTATAAGCATGAACCTTGATAGTGATGTTCTCCCTCCTAAAGCTAGTCCTTCAGAAGGACGCCTTAGAGAGTCTGCAGGTCCAGCTGGAGAAGGCTGTGCACAAGGAGAAGCAATATCTGCAGACCATGGTCACTAAAGAAGCCTATGAGGAACTGTCCCGAAAGTCAGTCGCATGCCAAGATGACCTGACACAAACTCTGGAGAAGGTAAGCCACACCCTGTCTTCTCCAGGGCATTTGGGGCAAAGAAATGCCCCAGTAGCATGGAAAGTGTAAGAGTCAATTCCCCCACACAACTGGCTGTCACCAGGACCTCTGAAAACTCTTGCTTGAGATAGGATGTCCTTCCAGGAAAGGCCTGCCTCCTTGTAGTGAGGCTTCTTTTGGAGGGAGAAAGGGAACACAAAGAATGAGGCCAAATCTAACAAACTCTTTCTGCCCACAGGTGACCCAGGGGCAAAGTTTTCCCAAAACCTAGGTTTTCTGGGCAATTTGTGCTTCACCCAGTGCTGATCATGCCTAGCTGATCAGTTCAGAGAACTGGAAAAAGAGGAAATGGGGTAGGGGAATGTGGGTGTAGCAGATCAACCACTGTCACTTCCCACCCCTCTCTGGGACACTAGGCAAGTGACAAGGTGTCTGTGCTACCCTGAACAAAGGATGGGGATGGATTGGAACTCTTCTCCATTCAGCACTCAATAGAATGGGCCAAAGAACTGTGACAGCCATTCTTATCCCCTTTGTCTTTATGGAAGCTCAATCATATAACCTCAGAGACCAAGAGCCTGCACCGAAGCTTGGCACAGGCCCAAGAGAGGAAAGCTCAGCTGGAAGATGAAATCCTTGCTTACGAGGAAAGGATGAAAAAGCTCAACATGGAATTAAAAAAACTGCAGGGCTTCCAACAGCAGAGTGAGCTAGAGGTGAGGAGCAGCCAGGAGCTTGGGCTGTCTTCCTGTTCCAGGTCCCCAGGGTTTCTCTCCTCTTGCCCGGAAAGTTCTTAGTGCAGAGCCTTTCCCTTTGACTAAAGGGTTCTCTCCACTTGCTGGCTCAGGGAGCTTCAGGCAAAGGGGATAACAGTCAGAGCAGGGGCGCCCTCTGCTGGTACTGGAAGTAAAATGCGCCCCCGGCCCCCCCCCCCCCACCCCCAAGTCAAGAAAGCCGCTCTCCTGTCTTGTCACAAATGCTCTGGGCTCAGGGCGGCCAGCCGGCCAGCCGGGGTCTCCCTCCTCACTTTGTGCCCCTGAGCAGGTTCAAGCCTTCGACAAGAAGCTGGAGGAGATGAGCAACCAAGTATTGCAGTGGCAGAAGCAGCACCAGAGTGACCTCAAGATGCTGGCAGCTAAAGAAGAGCAGCTCCGGGCCTTCCAGGAGGAAATGGCTGCCCTGAAAGAGAACCTCCTGGCAGATGAGAAGGAGGTGGGCACTCCTCAGCTTCTGGTCACTTCCTCCCAGACCCTCCCAGCCCATCCACGACCACCTGGTTACTAGACCAACCTTGGTAGGGGTGGGAGTGCCTAAGACGAAGGAAATGATACCTCCAGCCCATTCTATTCAGTACAAGGTAGGGCCTGGGTGCTCTAAGACCCACAGCAGTTGTCTCAACCCCGCTGTCTTCCTGTGCCTTCATTGATCGAGACAGTGAGCAGAACAAAGGCCCATTCCAGAGAAAAGTGCCATCTCCCTGTCAGGTATACCAGCCGTCCCTGACTTAGATAAGCCCAAGGGCAGTCCTCCTCCAGAACCCATCCTGACATTTTCATTTACCCTGCAGTAGAATCTGCTAAGAGATCTTTGAGCCTGCCTTATGCCCCTGTCCCTGAGCAGTGAAGTTCATGGTGGGTGGCCACAAGATATCTTGGTTTAGCCACAAGGTCTTTGCTTGCATTACAAAAAAAGGCATCCATTCCTCAAGATATTTTTTCTTCCATCTGTTAAAAAATTGGCTTAACATATTGCTTTTTTAAAAGCAAGATGTTTTAATGCCTTTGCCCAAAAATCATTATTGTAAGTATACACATCTACCTTTGTCTCTACTATAAACAGTGCCCTGCTCAGTAATATCACCTTTGTGTGCATTCAGTATTAGAGGTGAGATCCTGCTGTGGCAGGTCCAACTCTGGCCTAGGGGTTAGACAGCAGAACCGATGTTTCTTCTTCCAGGAAGAGAAAAGAGACCTGATTTGGGAATAGGAAGGTGACAGGCCTGTGCTTCCCACCCTACCCCCTAACCATCTCATTTTCTTCTTGTACCAAAGCCCTCTTGTGTGCCCCAGCGGTCTGTGACTAAAGACACCTGTAGGCTACGCCGAGAGAATGATCAGATTATGTCCAACATGGAGCAATGGGCAAAAGAGCAGAAGTAAGTAAGGAATTAAAAAGAAAGGCAGCGTTCCAAGGCCTGGGCTGAGCTGAGAAACTGCACATATGCCAAAGAATAGTGTCACATTCACACACACACACACACACACACACACACACACGCTGCCTTCTAGGGAAATGAATTCAGTGATAGCCCACATTCAAGAGCTGGGAATAAGATGGAGGGACCTCAACTTTTCAGGCAGAATCAGAAGACCTGCTGACTAAACAGAGCAGCTCCATAATAAAGAGGATGATTTGCTGCAGGTCAGATTTCCTCTTCCCAACCTGGAATCTGGCTTCCCTGCCTAGATCCCTTGAACTCACCTGCGATCACGGTGATTTTGCCTAGTAATTGAGAATGGAAGGTTCCCTCAACTGCCAGGTGCTAGGGAGGCTCTAGCTCTGGGAGAGGGTGATGAGCTGGGGTCTAGGGCTCAGCAGACACCTTGCTGAGAACACCAGCCTCCCAGCCAGCCAGCTTGTGCTCTTCTCCATGGGGGTCTGGGAAATTTCTTTTATGGATTTTATTACAGGATCGCCAATGAGAAACTAGGAAACAAGCTCCGTGAGCAAGTCAAATATATTGCCAAGCTGACTGGTGAAAAGGAGTAAGTCTTCCAACACCACCCAGGCTGCTTCTTGGGCCCTAAGGAGAAGGGTCAGCCACAAGCCAGGGCTGGCTTTATCATTAGATACATGCATTTGACCTCAGGAAAGGGCTCTTACTATGGAAAGATTCTGGATCATGAATCTGCATTTATGTAACCGTGGGCACATCACTTCACCTCTTTGGGTCTTCCCTCATCAACAACATAGAAGGGGTTACTAATCTCTATGCCCCTTCCCACTGTCACCTGCTGTGATTCTCAGAGGACAAAAATGCTAGGAAGGAAACAGGAACTGAAAGGCAGGGTAGAGGCTAAGGTGCTATAACAAAGAGACCTCCAAATGAAGGAACATAGAACATGGAAGAACCATCCCTAGGAGGTGAACAGTCCAGGTTGGTGGAGTTCCTCTGTCCCACATGGTCATTTGGGGACCTAAGTTTCTTCTAATTCTTGCTCCACCTTCTCCTGTGGCCATGCTTCATCCTTATGGTCAAAGGTGGCTAATCAGACTGTACTGCGGGAGGAGTGCTGGAAGTTTTGGGACAGAGAGGAAAGTATGGATGTCTAAAATCAAGATTTCAGAGATGGTATAGTCACAGATAATTACAAGCTAGGGCAGTGGCTCCCAACCCTCAGTCAGGGAACACTTAGAAAATAACCACATTTGGGGGCGCCTGGGTGGCTCAGTGGGTTAAGCCTCTGCCTTCAGCTCAGGTCATGATCTCAGGGTTCTGGGATTGAGCCCCGCATCAGGCTCTCTGCTCTGCGGGGAGTCTGCTTCCTCCTCTCTGCCTGCCTCTCTGCCTACTTGTGATCTCTCTTTCAAAAGAAAGAAAGAAAGAAAGAAAGAAAGAAACCACATTTGTTTGGCACAGTGGAAGAATTTAGGATGAGTTGTTTGAGACAAGTTGACCAACCAGTGGCTGCCCCAAGAGCTGAGGGTGTCCACATCTCAGCACACCTGGAACCCTCATCAGCCTCAGGTGGAAAGCTCTGCTCTGAGCTGTGACCATAGGATGGTGGCAGAATTTAAGGAGAGGACAAGATCATTGGAATACAGAAGTCGAGGAACTAAGAGGCTTGGGTGGAAGGTACAGGATGTTGAAGGCATCGGGAATGCTGACAGGAGTGGAATAGAGAGAGTAGAGAGCCAGGGAATGAGGGCGCGGTGAGGACCCCGCCTCCACGCCCAGTGGCATATGGAGTGTGGCAGTGACATGAGGAGCTCCAGGGATGTCTCCAACACTGGCCAGGCTTACAGAGAGCAAGAGGGCAAAGCACAGGCCCAGAGAAGTTCAGAATGAATTCTTTGGTTTCCCTCTAGAATATACCACGACGTTTTTCACTTAGACAAAAGCATTTTCTGAAAGGGATTAGCTGCAAAAGAAATTGTAAAAAATCTGAAGTAACAGAGCATTTTAGAAAAACAGAACTTTTTCTTATAGTATGCCAAGTGTGAGGAAGTTCTGTTTCACAAAGAACTCATTCCTGAGTTTGAACCTATTTGAAGAAAAGCCATCTTTTAATAATAATAATGACGCAAGTAATATTTATCTGTTACATGTGTGAGGCACTGTTCTAAGTGCTTTATATGTATTAATTTATTTAATCTTTATAAGAACTCATGAGTTCAGCACCATTAAAATCCCCATTTATGGATGAAGAAAGAGAGGAACCCAGAGGCTAAATAACTTGCCCATGGCCTCATGAGTAGTAAATGGCAGAGCCAGAATTCCAACTTGGGATGTCTGGTTCCAGAGCCCATGGTCACCCACTGCCCTCAACATTGGTTTGGAGAAATATGACCAGTTATGGAGCCACAGGAGATATGCTAAGTTATTTCACCTTGCCTACATCACTGCCACCATTTCTTCATCCATAAGATGAGGATAAGTTACTTACCCAAGCTCTCAACAGAGCTGGGATTCCCTGGGCTCTTAACCTTCCAGCAAAGGGAGGGGAAAGAATGTGGCTTTGGCATCAGAACTGGATGAGAGTATTTCCCAGGCACAGCTGGGATAGCCCAGGCACATGGAATTGTTCATGACAGCCTTCCTGCTCTTCAAATTGAATTTCTATCATTTGTCAAACTGGAGCTTTATATGAAGCATAGAAGACAGATCAGACTCAACTGTCCCCATCTGACAGATATGAAAACCAGCCCTGAGCTGACATGACACAGCGGCTCAGAAGTACTGGTTTGGGGTCCACCCTGACCCTGGGCCTGGGCTTCTTCCAGGGGATATACATAGGCCTCCATTTCTATGGAACATGAGAGCACCAGCTGTCAAAGGACTTGGATGTCACTGGCCCTCCTTCCTGTGGCGCCTTTATCTGCCCTTGATAAAGTGGGGAACAAAGATGCTGAGCAGACCAAACAACTGTCCTTCCTTCCTTCCCCAGCCACCTCCACAATGTAATGGTCCATCTGCAGCAGGAAAACAAGAAACTGAAGACTGAGATAGAGGAGAAGAAGCTGAAAACCGGGCACCCAAGGCTATACACCAAAGCCTTGGGCCCGAGCAAGATGGAGCCCATACAGAAGGGAAAAGTGTGTGCCACCTTGGGCTGGAGGGGTATGACCCAGGACATGAGCCAAAGAATGGACATCACCAAGTTTGTCGGGATACCCCACTGCTCAGGTATGTCTGTCATTTGTCTTTTGCTACTTACATGATATTGTCTTTCTTAGTCCCATGATTCAAAAAAATAGCAAGAGCCTGACATTATTTCTTAAGAAGAGATCATTAGATTAGGAATTAAAAGTAGGAACTAGAGGACAGAACTTCTAGCTACTCTGGACCAGAGATCACCATTTCCTCATTTGTTGAGGGAAGAGGTGAGTGAATTAAGGCTCGTTCTGATCTAAGACTCTTTGATGATAGCCAAGTGCCTCATATCTCAGACATATCCCTTCCCCTGACCCAGTCCCTTTTGGGAAGTGTGGGGACAAGAGGGGAACAGGCAGAATAAACATCTTCCTCCTATAATGTGTTCTGAAAACCCAACAAGAGCACCCCTGTCCCCTCTATAGCCTGGATCCATAACTACCTTTTCTGTCACCTATGGACCCCATGTTACCCCAGAGGGAAGAAATCACCCCACAACTGAGCTGCCCAGCCATAAGGCCAGTCCTTGAGGAATCATCTCATTAATTTCTCCTCAAATCAAGATTGTCATTTCCTCCCTGTTCCCTCAGGTTCCTCATATTGCTAGAATCAGCACCTTGCCCTGGGCATCATTTCCACATACGTTTTTCAGAGGACACAGTGATTTTCCACCCCTCTCTCTTGACCTGGATCAGCTCTTACAGGAATGCATCAAGGTCCCTGCCTATTTTGCAAGATGCTAACATTTTATTGAGTTTTGTCCACTTTCTGCAGTGGAGTGAGCATTGGAACCATACTACCATCTCCAGACCCAAATTCTAAAATAAAGATATGAGCATAGCAGTGTCAGTGAGCTCTTGGCGTCTTGCAGACATCTCTGCCCCCTCCAGCCCCCAGCAACACGTTCATCACTGTTTTCTCTGGATTCTAAAAGACATAGTGTCTTTCATATGTACGGGAAAGCTATAATTCTCAAAGCAAGTTTCTGGATTATTTGAATTAGTTTTTAAACCAACAATAGATAATTAGCTCCCCCTTTATTTTTTCTATTTGTCTGGAATGCAAGAAAAAAAAAACTTAAAAACCTAAAAAAGGAAAGTAATCCCGAGACCCAGAAGAAAGGAAGAGACATGAGTGATGCATTTTCTGAATGGAGGAGGGATATAGCCATCTGCTTTCTTTCCGCCATATTGCATTTCTCCTTTTAACAATTTTATTTTTCTCCCCAGCCAGCACAATACAATTCCATTACAACAAACTCCAAGGACAGCTAAACTATTTTATTGTGGTAGGATTTTGTTAAACTGAATACATGTCTAGAATTTATATTCTTGGTCTGTAGGAAATTAGCTGCTAAGGTAAAGAAAGAGGAAGAAATGAAAGAGTTTGTGTCCCAGGGTGGGGGGCTCAGGAGAAGTGAAGAAACCCACTAGTTGGTAAAGATTCTTAAATATTCTTGCCTCCCCCCCAGCCAGACAAAAGCCAAGACATTTTACATAGCATGTCCCTGCCAGTACTTGGCAAGGGCAAATAAGGAAAGTGCAGCATTGGGGCAGCAATGATGAGCATCTCTGGTAGTCTCTGCTGCGACAGTTGTTGTCTGCTTGTTTGTGCTTATTTTTGACTGTGTACCCCCATCAGGTTTAGAGTAAGGATATATTTTCCAGAGGAAACAGAAAGTGAAGAACCTGGTACTAATGAAATGATTCCCTTCTTCTAGCCTGTGGCCCATTTATTCAAACAAAATTTCAATGTCATTAAAATCCCCAATACAGTCTACTGGAAAAAAAAAAGCATTTTGTCCCTATATTTATGAAAATGCATCATATTTGTTGGCGAGAGACAGTAGTAGCTGGATACTTTGAATGTGGTACATTTTTCCAAAGTTATCTTTCACTTCTTGTGGGGTGATTACACCAGAGCAGGGCAGGTAGTGAGCTAGGGGGAGCAAAGGAGCAGCAGAGCTAGAAAAACATGGATATGACACCTACCCATCTGGCCTTGCAAGCTCAGCCAGGGAGATCTGATGGGGTAGAGGGGTTGAACTTAGGGAAATGTAGTTCTCTAAAGATAAGGCAAAGGCCAGAAAAGCTAACCATAATTCTTTTAAAAAGGGGGGGGTTCTAAAAAGTAGTTTGAATAGTTAATAATAGAAATGGTCTCTGTATGATACAGTAGTACTGGTTTCATGTCATTATACATTTCCCAAACCCATGGAGTATGTAACACCAGGAGTGAACCCTCACGTTAAGTCTGAGGTCTGTGGGATAATATGTCAATGTAGTGTGACATCAAGTGTGACAAATGACCGGTCAGGTGGTATGTTGTTAGTGGGGAGGCTGTGCTTGTGGCAGGTTGTGGGTAAATGGGACATCTCAGTACTTCCTGCTCAATTTTGCTGTATACCTACAACTGCTCTAAGAAGTAACCAAAGGAAAGAAAGCAAGAGTTACAAAGCTAGGACTAACTTTAGCCAAGGGGATTGTCAGTAAAGTAAGTGCTTCAGCCACCCAGTGGGAAGATGTCACTCAGATCCTGATAGCTGGGGTCCACAGAATCCTTTGCAGCAGATCCTCTTCTGCCCACCGGAGTATAATTTCCTCCCCGCAAGCTGAAGAAACCCAGAGAAGACATCAACCACCACAACCTGCCTCTCTAATAAAGGGAAGGAGGAGCTCTCTGCAACCACCATGGTGCCCCATAAGTACATGGCTTCTGAGGCTTCTCTACACAGCCCAGCTGAGTAGGAAGCTTCCTGCCATAGATAGGACCTGGCAAGCAAGCTTTAGGGTCCCTAGAATGAGGGTCTCAGCCTGAGACCCTCAAATGCTGACATCTTTAATGTCTCTAAAGTGCCATAACCATCAACTAGGCATTTAAGGAGAGTTGCACGTGACTGAAAGCAAGAGGAGACCTCCGTAAAGATGTCCGGTTCAGCGGCCTCACTGTTCCCTTACATCAGGAAGCCTGAAGGCCAGTCTCCAGAACCCACTTCAGTGCTGTTGTCACAGACATGCTTTTTTATCTCTGAGGGCAAAAATCTGTTATTATCTGAGGAAGAGTGGTAAGAATCAGAGTATAAAGCTGGAAGGAATTTTAAGGTGGATCTGAGTGGGAAAGATCCATAAATTCAAGAAAACATTAGAGACAGAGGTCCAGAGAGACTCTTGTGCAGAAGTCCCAATGCCAAAGAAGATTCAGGAAGTGCTGCTGGGAGGCGGGGACCCTCCCCAAACAGCCTGTGGCACCTATATGTGCCAGGTGTCCTTGCCCGGTATTCCTTGTTTTTAAATGAGAAGGCTGGGTTGACCCATGGTTTTCATAACCTCTGGCTTCATTTTTGTGACCTAGGGAACATGAAGGTAAGCTCGTGGCCAAGGTCACAGCCTGTTACTAACAAAGCCATATTCACAGGAGCCTCAGTTTTTGCCCTGTTCTGTTGCATCCCTAGCCCAAGTCCGTAATGAGATCACATACCCAGCTTACTTCTTTCCACAGAGCAGGTAGACACGTTCTGCTAGCCCTCTTGATGCCAAGATTAGAAGCCTTCCCAGATGAGCAGCCAGAAGCCCTCTCTTCAGTCCAGAGCCGTGAAAAGTCAGTTTCTACCTGAATTCCCAATAAAGGCAGTTAGAGGTAAAAAGAACGAATTAGAGGTGCTGGCTGGTACTGGCTGGTGAAGCCAGGCTTCCAAACTCATCCATAAAACTGACTTAAATTTTAAGTCTACATCCCAGGAACAATGTGAGAAAAGGTATAGAAGTAATAGTGAGCAGCATGACCCAAGAGGCTGGAGCTGAGTGCAGCTGGCCTGCGTTCAAGGTGCTTCTGATCCACAGGCCACGCCTATCAGTTAGCAGCTGTTCAGCCCCAACACAGAACCTTGCAACCAGCATACCTGGCAGAAGCCCCATCCCAGGTGATCACAAAATAAGGACCGTGGATGATACAAAAGGCCAAATACCCAAAAAGCCACCTCAGCAGTTCTAGGCTGCTTCATAAGAGAAAAGACTAGATGACCCAGCAAGGATCATCTTTTATGTGAAAATCAATAAGCAACGTCTTATACTATTTTTGCCAATACATCACCCTTCCCCGTGCAGAGCAGAAACTTCTGCCATTCTGAGCAATAGAGCCTCGAACACACCCCTGGGGAAGGGCAGAGGGCACACGGCTGCTCATCAACTTCCCACCTGGCCCCTGGCCAGCCTTGCCTTGCCCACCAGCCTTGGGAAAAGCAAGGCACCCTCAGAATTCAATCTGCCCAGGGCCCCAGGCCATTATGCTTCCCTGTAGCCACGTCCCATCTGCCAACCGCCTCAAAGAGGCACTACCCAGAGAATAGAAAAAAGGCGAGCCGAGGTTTTAGAAGGATCCACCCAAGGAAAGTCAAGTCGGAGTCCTCCCCATCTTCTTACCTATTATGTGATTTAGGGCAGTGAGGGAAAAAGGAACAGTCTGAAATGCAATAACATTTTACAAACAATAAATTTATTTCCAAATCCTGAATTATAACCAAATTACAATTCCCTCTAGCTCTATTTTGCTGCTTTACACAGAATTTAAAAAACCATAGTCACGGCCACGTCGTTTATACACCAAGCATCCCGGGAATGGTTTATTTGGATACAATGGGTCCGGCCCCCTCTCACGGCCCCGGCTGCTCTCTGCTGCTCTGTACCCAGGCCTGCACTGGGGAACTCCTCCTCCTGCTGTTGCAGAGCTGGCCCCTGCCGCAGCCTCCCTGAGGGGCCATGACGTGCGCAGATGAAAGGGTTTGGTGGCAGGCCCCGGGTGCTCCAGCCATGGGGCTCAGAACTCCATACACGGCTGCATCCTCTGCAGACAAAGCCTCAGCTCAGAGCCCAAAGCGGGCTGGTGTGCGGCGAGGGGTCATGGGTTCACCTTGCTCCTTCCGGCCTGGAGTGTAGATCTTTGTAGACCTGGAAACATAGAAAGAGGGATGAAGAATCACGCTGCTGGCTCACTCCAACCAGGATGCCCAGGAGGACGAGGAGCCCAAGGCCTTGCCTTGGTGTGTAAGCAGGCTTTGGGACTGAAAGGTCTTCTCCTCCAGCACATTTCCACCCCCGCTGCCTTTCTCATTTGTAATGAGGAGCAGAATAAAATATCACCTCATTCTGATATCCACCAAGGACTGTTGGGAGGATTTAATAAGTCCTTTCATACCTCCTAGGTGAGCTGTGGAAGCAGCCTTCCAGCCACTTCACCAGGCTGCCACTCCATCTGTCTAATAAAGAATCTAACTGGCCTTTGCCCCCAGGTGCTGGCAAGTGAGAATTCTACCAATGAACCACCCATGCATCTGTCCCCAGGTCCTCGGAGGTAATCTCTAAACCCGTGGGATTTCCCAAGGGACTGAATGTCTCTGTTACTCCCAGTGGGCCCTCAGACCACATCCAATAATTTCTCCTAACGAGATGATTCAGGATGATTCAGGGCTATAATGTGACCTTGTGGTATCAGCCCAGCCTCTGTGGAAAGGAGGAGGCTGGGAAGTGAGTTAATCACATGGATGTTTACTCAACCATTCACGCCCATGAATGAAACCCCAATAAAACGCTGGACACTGAAGCTCTGGACACGGCAGCTTCCCTGGCCAGCAATGCTCTGTGCATACTATCACACCCCAGCATGCCAGGAGGGTCGTGGGGCCCTGAGGACAATGGAAGCTTTGCATGCGGGACCGTCACAGACCTCATTCTCTGTGTCCCTCCACTGGGCTGGTTCTGATTTGTATCCTTTGGCTATAATAAAACTGTAATCATAAATACAGTACTTTCCTGAGTTCTATGAGTTATTTTAGAAAATTGCTGAACAT
>ML106210.1:0-25824 GCA_003697995.1 Taxidea taxus jeffersonii | reverse complement strand
GGGAGTCCTCGGGGACCCCCAAATTTGTAGCAAATTGGTCAGAAGTAAAAGTGACCTCTGGCAACTCACAATTTGCAGCTGGGGTCTGAAGTGAAGGCAGTCTTGCGGAGAACTGTGCCCTTCACCTGTGAAGTCTGACCCAACTCTGGGCCAGCAGAGACACAGAAACCAAGGCTCCCAGGCTCCCCTCCCGTCCCCACCGTGATTTCCAAGTCCTCGCTTGTCAGTGAAGCTGGAACTTCTCCAGCCAACCGCAGGCCTTAGAACTACATGACAGGGACCAGGAGATGCAGACTTATCACCACCCAAGACAGTGTGTCTGGACCTCCTCCGATGCCCCCAGGTGGGATGGGTCAACTTCTGTCACAATTCAGCCCTACACTCAACTTGTCTTAGATGGCAACCCTGCGTCGGGACCTGCTTGGTCTCTCAGGCTGGTCCCCAGAGCCTCCCAGACAGGCTCCACCACAGCCAGGATTCCGAGGCCGAAGCTCACCGGACACTGCCCAGGGGGCTGCGCTTTTCCTGCTCTTGCCGCCGGGCTCGCAGCTGCTCCTCAGCCAGTGCCATCTCCTCCTCCATGGCAGAGGCCTCCTCTTTGGCCCGTCGGCGGTTCTCCTAGAAAAGTGAGAGATGGACCGGGGACCGGCAGGTGAAGAGGCCTCATCCATACCCTGCCACAAGCCAGGTGCTATGTTCTCTGGGTCAGCTTCCAGAGCTGGGGCCATATGGCTCTGTGCCCCAACACTAAGGCTGCCTTGTCTATTGAGGCTGAAGCCTATTCTCCTCATTGAGTCAAACTAGACACTGCACAATTCAGTCCGAACCCTGTCATGCCTCAGCACTCCACTCAATTCAGTAAGTACTTTCACTCTCTTACCAAGTGCACAGTGATGCCAGGAGGTACAGGAAACTAGGGAGACGTGACCACCTGGCTGCTGCGAAAAATATGCACAAGGAAGATGTGTGCCAGCCCAATGCAGACAGTAGTGCCAAGAGGAGAAGCAGGAGCCCTGCTACCTTCCACAGCCCTGAATCCTAGCTCTGGGCAGTCGCTGTCCATGGACAGTAAGACCACGGGGAGATGGAGCCACAGCTAGAGAACTTCTACTGGCAGGATCGGGCAGAACGACTGATCAAGCTTAGCATCCTCAAAAGTGGGACCACCAGACCCGACGTGCTTCCTGACAAGATCTAGAAGGATATTCACAACACCACATGCATTTATGCATCTTTGCCCAAAACAGCTAAACCTGAATCCTATCAGGCCTTGAGATTAATTTCTGGTTTATAAAATTAACATGGAATAGAGGCACAAGTTAAACACCATGAAAAAAGCAACTAACCAAATACAGAACGTTGGAACATTCTATAAGTGACCTGGTTTCTCCAATAGATCAATGCCATTATAAAGAATGGGAGCAGAGCATGCTCTAGAATAAAAGACTTAACACATGTAACAACTAATTGTCATGTTCAGATCCTAATCCAAGCAGATCAATCATAAAAAGTTATCTTTGGGGGATGCCTGGGTGGCTCAGTTGGTTAAGTGACTGCCTTCAGCTTAGGTCATGATCCCGGGGTCCTGGAATCGAGTCCCACATCAGGATCCCAGCTCCATGGGGTGTCTGCTTCTCCCTCTGACCTCCCCTCTCATGCTCTCTCACTCTGTCTCTCTCTCAAATAAATAAATAAAAAATTTTTTAAAAAGTTATCTTTGGGATAAAAGGAGAAATATGGATAAAAACTGGAAACTTAGATAACATTAAGGATTAATTCTGTTAAACGATAATGGCACAAAAGTTACATTTTAAAAACAAATATAGTGACATTTTAAAAACATTTTAAAAAAGTAAATTTTAAACAAGATGCTTACTCAAGTTTATATTGGTGAAATAATGTGTCTGAAATGTGCTTTAAAATTTTTCCAGGAAAAAAAATGAGTGTGCGGAAGAGGGTAGGAATAAGCCAAACAAGATTGAACCAATGTTGATCATTATGGCAAGCAAGTGATGAATTCATGATGGCTCCCTATACTGTTTTTTATGCTTTTATGAATATTTGGACTTTCTAATAATAAGTTTGTTGTTTTTTTTTTTTAAAGGCCTGGGTGGCTCAGTTGGTTAAGCATCAAACTCTTGATTTCAGCTCAGGTCATGATCTCAGTGTCATGGAATCGAGTTCAGCATTGGGCTCCGTGCTCAAGGCTGAGTCCGCCTGAGATTCTCTCCCTGTCCCTACTCCCTCAGAATAAGTAAATAAAATCATAAAAAGGAAAAAAAAAAAAAAGCTAAGCCAAGCAAGCAACTGGAGTAGATGGGGGAAATCTAACAGACCAATCTGGCTTGATCCCAGCTTTTGTGTTTGAGAGAGACGTAAGGAAGGTAGGAGTCACATGATGACATGTCTTCAATACCAGGCTAAACAGAAAATGGGTCCCACCCATGGAGGCAAACAAAACCTCCATGGAACCTGCAGGACCCTTACCTGCCGAGACTTTCCCGCCTGTTTCACACTGTAGAACATGGGGCCCAGCTCCGCCAGCCACTCTCCATCCACAGCAGTCACACACTGCATGTACTCCTGCAGGTGGAAGGATCACAAAGTGGTCGTCACAGAAGATCCAATGCTTTGGGCTATGCTTTCTACAGCAGTTCCACAATTAGGACCTATGTGGGTAGGGACTGACCCCTAGCCCTCTGAGGCTGAAAAAGGCAGACACAAGCCCTACACACTGGAATTTTAATCCTTTCTCCCATGCAAATTTCTCCATGCTTGAAAACATGCCCCCTCGTATCCAAGAGAAAAGGCCTAGACCCTCAGAAAGCCCTTCTCATGACACCAAGAGGGTTTGCTTGACCCAGGCAGGAAGCAGGAAACAATCCACTGCCACAGCTGAGGCCACTGTCATCTAAAGATTAATTCTACATAAGCCTCCCCCAAACCCAACTGAAAACCAGTCTCTCAACTCCCCTCTAAAAATTAATTCTACAGGGATGCCTGGGTGGCTCAGTGGGTTAAAGCCTCTGCCTTTAGCTAAGGTCATGATCCCAGGGTCCTGGGATCGAGCCCCATATCAGGCTCTCTGCTCAGCAGGAAGCCTGCTTCATCCTCTCTCTCTGCCTGCCTCTCTGCCTACTTGTGATCTCTGTCTGTCAAATAAATAAACGAAATCTTTAAAAAAAAAAATTAATTCTACATAAGCCTCCCCCAAACCCAACTGAAAACCAGTCTCTCAACTCCCCTCAAAGCAACACATGTGGCCTCAAGTCTCCCAAGCTCAAAGCTCCTACTGGAAGGCAAGGAAGGGTTACAGAGGCCTGGCCCAGCCAGGTGAGCCTACGTCATGCAAGCTGTGTCAGAAGAGACTCACCTTGGTGGTCATGACCAGCTCGTGATACACTATATAGTCTGGGGTATAGCCCATTCCAAAGAGAGAGCTGGTGGGGTGCAGGTGGCAGGGCATCCCTGTCCGGATATTCACGTACTCCCCAATTCCCTAGGGAAGAGACGTAACAGGTAGGCACAAAGAAATCACACCTCATGTGGGCAGCCACTGCATCCCTTGTCTTGACACAGGGCCTTGGTGGGGAAAGCCCAGATCTGTAGGACTGGAGAATGAGAAAGAACTTTGCCCCGGAACAATTACCAGGCCAGGAAGGGGCCACAACCAGGCTTCTCCAGGCTCACCTTGAGCTTGGCCGCCTGGTGGAAATAGGCTGCACAGATACACTTCCTGACGATGTCCCAGTCAGTGCCACACGAGGCCAGGCTCATCCGCTGCTGCACCATGATGTCCTTGAGCTGAGCCCGTACCTCCCGGACCTAGAGCAGGACACGGAGCAGAGAAGGAGTGAGCCCTCCCCTCTTGCTCCCTACCACCCCTCACCCCAACATCCTGCTCATCTGGGCTCCTGCCACTACCTTCCGCATGGCCTTGGCATGGATAAAATGATCGTTACACCAGATGGTGGAGTAATTGTTATTCTTCCACTGCAGGTAGACATTCAGGTAGGTCAAATGATCACTCTCGGGGACAGCAAACTTCTCCCGGATCTGATCGCTCTCCTCCTCTCGGCCCTAGAAAGGAAAAAGGACCTTTACTCTGAGCACAGGCAGTCCAGACCCTCTGAGAAGACCCTGCACCTGCCTGCACACACAACTTCAAACACATCGGTATGTGACCCTGACAACACGTAAAATAATGTAGCTTACAACAAAATATTTACTCTAAAACATGAGGGCTGAGACACAACTACACTGGAAGATAAAAAACACTCTTGCCAATTCCCAAATCACTCTCTGAGAACCCCTCATGTAGCCCAGGCTTTCCCTCACCCCAAACTGCTTACCAGGAAACAGCAAGATTATTCTTAGAAAGTTCTGACTCCTGTCCCTCCACCCCATGTTAATACGAGAAGAAACCAGTTCCCTCCAGTCCTTCCTCAAGCCCCATGACTTGCGCTGCAGCCACTGGGGTAGAAGCACGGGACACCACGTCCCCACCTTGGGCCTGTAGAAGATGGCCGGCACGGAGAGCATGGACACGATGAGCAGGATCTCCGAGCTGCAGCCCATGTCACAGGACACAATCAGCATCTTGGACAGTGCAGGGTCCAGTGGGAACTCCACCATCAGCCGACCCGTCGAGGTCAGACCACCTGGGAGAGGGGCAAATCCGGACATTGAAGGGACGCAGTGAAGTCAAGAGAGAACCCCGTCTCTCTCCCAGCCGCCGGGGCCCGCGCACCGGTGTTGTCCAGGGCCCCAAGGATCCAGAGCTGATACATGGAGTTGAGCATGTTGTCCTCAGGCGGTGGGTCCATGAAGTGGAACTGCAGCAGGTCCTGCACGCCAAGGGACTTGAGCAGCAGCACCACGTTGGCCAGGTTGGTCCTCTGGATTTCAGGCACCGTGGTGGTCAGGAGCTCGTTCTTGTAAGCGCTCTGGGTGTAGAGCCTGCCGGGGACAACACCAGGCCCTGCTGAGTCTCCAACAGGCCCAACGCCTGTGCGGGCATCCCCCCAGGGAACGAGCCATGCTGCTCAACTCTCCCCAGTGCCTGCGCCCCGGAAAGGCTGGAAGAGCTGAAAGCCATGGGGATGGAGGCCAACTGCCCCTTTCATCCCGAATTTCAACCCATTCAAAATTCAGTCCTGCCAGTTCACGCTTCTGCTGGAGTCTCCTACGCACGTGTTTTATTTCTGGAACCAATGAGCCTGGGACTAGAATCATGGCTTGGTTTTGTTTCTTTACAGTTTTCTGTACTTTCTGGATTTCTGTAGTGAGTATTTCTAAAAATTAGAAGCAATGAAAAAGAGAACTCCTGCAGAACCCCATAAATCTGTTCATCTCTACCCTCGAAGGGAAGTGCCCTGGGCTCCAGGGCAGGTCCTGCCACTCAAGGCTGCCTGAAACCCAAAGCCGCTCACACCTCACAGGTGCCTGGGAAGGCTGCTGCTTCCACTTGGCAGGGGATGATGAGAAGACCAACACGTGGCAGTCCTGCCACCAGTGCCCAGCCTCAGGGATCCTGGGGCCGGCATCCCTGTGCAGAATCACAGTCCAGCACCCACTGCCCCAGCTCCATACTCCGCAATCCCGGTACTGCCCCAGAAAGCAGGCTAGCACAGGGCTCCTACCTGAAACACTGACCTGGGCCCGTCCGGCCAGCACGCCCCGACCTCTGGTTGGCATTGGCCTGACTGATGGGATAGATCTGTAGAGCATCCATGCCAATCCTCGGGTTGAAGACCTTGGGAGAGGAGACAGTAAAGGGCTGATAAAGGAGAGAGCAAGGGGCAAAGGAGAGGCAGCTCTGAGACAAAGACAGCCCAGGCTGCTATACATCACAGAGCATGGTGTTTTAGCAATGCCAGCGGCCATCCTTTTGAAGCCAGGAAACTTAAGAAATCTCCCCCACAAATATCAGCTCTGTAATCTCTACTGAGTTACTAAATCATCTACCTCGTGGTGTTATCACAAGGATTAAATCGGTCAAGTGCATGGCAGAATCAGCACTCAAATGTTAGCCTCTGAAATAGTACCAGCACTTCTGAGTCCATCCTGCCTCTATGGGCTGAGGATGCAGGGCTTGCCCTCCCCGCGACTGAGTTACTGTGATGTCCCAGGGCCCCAGGGCCCATGTCTTTCCTTACCTTTAATTTGCAATAACCAGAGTCAATAACAAACATGATGCCATCGACCGTCAGAGATGTCTCAGCAATGTTGGTGGCAACTATACACTTCCGAACTCCATCTGGAGCCTAGAGCCGGACAGGGTGTACAGGAGGGCAGGATGTACAGGAGGGCAGGCTGTAGGCCCGCGGGTAGGAAAAACTCTACAGGGGAAAGGACACCCCCACCCCTGCCAGAAAAGTAACACCCTCTCTCTCTTGGACTCCTTGGGGAGAATCAAGGGAGACCCAAAGGTGGGGATCCAGGACAGACTTTCTTGCTATTGCACCTTCTGGAAGATTTTAGCCTGGAGGTCAGATGGTAGCTGGGAGTAGATGGGCAGCACAGCCAAGGCAGGTGCATTTTCCAGTTCCTCCAGATGTTCCACAATCTGGTCTGAGGTCACCTGACGGCAGAGAGAGGAGCCGTGAGACACCAGAGCTCCTCACAGGCAGGACCCTACCGGTTCATCACAGTCATGACCAAGGCACACACCTCAATGTCCTCTTGGCCAGGCATGAAGATAAGGATGTCCCCAGGGGCCCCTGACAGGTGCACCTGTAAGGACTGCTTCACTGCGGCCTCCACATAGTCCTCCTGCGGGGTCTGCAACACCAACCAGGGACACAGAGGACAGTTATCAAGGGAAATGCAGGCTGGCACCCCTTTGGGAACAGTGGCCAGTCACTGGTGTGGGGCTAAAGAGTGGGGTGTGTTCAGGGCTGCAGACTGGGCTGGATTCTCATCAGAGATCAGGACTGGTTCAAAAGAGGAGGCCTCAGTACCTTGCTGAAGAGAATGTCAACAGGGAAAGTACGACCAGGGATGTGGAAGATGGGAACATTCCCAAAAAAGGCAGCAAATTTCTCTGCGTCCATAGTGGCTGACGTGACAATGAGCTTCAAGTCTGAGCGCCGAGCCACCACCTGAGAGAAAAGGTCAGTGTGAGACTTTCCCAGAGATTCGAAACCCTCGGCACCCAACATTACCCCCAAATGAAACAGAGGCTGAAGCTAACAGACTGGCACATTAGACTCTTAAGAATCCTGAAGACTGAAGCCAGGAAGCCACAGCCATGGAGAACCATGAGTACTCAGCTGAGCAAGAACAGAGTGAACAGTGAACTACAACACCAGGTCTGAGCCTGGCAACCTGGAGGCCTCAGGGGACACTCTGGCCTGTCAGAGACCCCCTCAGCCTCCTAGGAAAGAGCCCAAGCCCACCTGCAGCACCTGGGCCACTATCAACAGCGCACTGCTCAAAGCCCTAAGGGCGCAGACAGAATGTACCCAAAAGCCCTCACCTCCCGGAGTAGCCCAAAGAGCACGTCAGTGTTGAGGGAGCGCTCGTGGGCCTCGTCCATGATGATGGCACTGTAGTGATCCAGGTCCGCTTCCCGGAGCGACTCCCGGAGCAAGATCCCATCCGTCATGTATTTGATCAAGGTGTTTTCTGACGTGCAGTCTTCGAAGCGGATCGCGTAACCCACCTGAAAGTCAGAGAGAAAGGGCTCAGAAGCCCTGGGCCCCAGGTCATGGCTGGCATACCCTGTGCTGGGTCCAGGCCTTAGGAAATCAGCTCAGCCAGATGGAAGCCACACGGCTCAGCCCTCACACCCACTCACCTCCTCACCAAGGCTGCCCCCCATTTCCTCACTGACTCTCTTGGCCACAGACATGGCAGCCACACGGCGAGGCTGGGTGCACCCGATCATCCCGTAGTCCGTGTAACCGTCTTCATGCAAGTACTGCGTCAGCTGAGTGGTCTTACCACTCCCTGTCTCTCCAACCACGATCACGATGCTATTATCTCTACAAGAGAGAGAACATGAACAGCAAGTCGTGCTGAGTGAAAGGCCACCAGGGAGCCTCTGAGAAGATGGGGCCACCTCCTATGCCCACATCACTATCCAAGGAACACGCCTGCTTGGAAAGGTGGATTTCCCTGGGATAACGGCCCAGAACCCAGACACCACCTAAAAAGTCTAGAAGACGGTGTGGGTTAAACAAGTGAACTGTAACAAAGCAATGCTGTCTTGCCTGCCTCAGCCAAAGAAGCCAAGAGCACCCGTGTCAGATAAGAAAAAATTCTTTGTGTTCTCCATCAGATGCAATGCCCCAAAGCAGAAGAGCTACTGAGTAAATTCAAGAGACAAAGGGGAACCCGACTCAACAGTGGCTGTCCCAGGCCCGAGAAGGAAT
Organism: Taxidea taxus jeffersonii; assembly: GCA_003697995.1. Lineage (NCBI taxonomy): Eukaryota > Metazoa > Chordata > Mammalia > Carnivora > Mustelidae > Taxidea > Taxidea taxus. Next base: position 17,446 of record ML106210.1, on the reverse strand, counting down.
CACCTGATGATAGTAAGAAGTTCTTGCTGCACAGCAAAAATGGGCAGATACTGTCGCTGCTCCAGAATGGACTTCTTCTTGGCAAACTCGCTGCTGGCTTCACTCTTTTTCTTCATGTGATCTGCAAACTTCTGCTCTGTCCTGAGAACACAAAGGAGCCCAATCACCTTGCACGATTTCCCACGCTGTTCTTCCTAACTGGGTTCCTGCCCTTCTTCTGACACCCCAGAACGAGAACTACCTCAACAAGGCACAGGAAAGCTCTGAGACCCCCGCGCAGCCAGGCAACCTGAAATGCTGCTCCTGTCCTCTGCCTGAGAAGCCACGACATACACAACACCCTCAGGTACAGGGCTCAGTATGACGCGCAGGAGTTCAGATTAGCAAACGGGCCAAATCTCCCCACCAGCTCGGGATCTCGCACAGAACACCAGGGGGCGAATTTGGCACGATGCGCGAAGGGCTGAAAGGAGGAGGCGAGGCCGCAAAGTCCAGACCAGGCTCAGACCTCTTGTCTCTCCTCTGGGCAGGACAGCATAGTCTGAGCAGCTTCACTTTCAAAGAATTGTGAGAACAAACCAACCCACTGAGTCCTGACCAACAGCTTTCACTGAAAGCACCAAGTATCTGACACACGCACACGGGCCTAGACTCAAAAGTACTACGTGAGTCTCCCCAGACTGCACGGCAAAGAGAGAGCGGTTCAGCATCGCCGAAGTCCACGCCTCTGCCACCCGCCCACCCCCGAGAGACTGGACCCCTGGCAGGCCCACCCCATGCTCTGGGTATCTCTTCATCGTCACCCTAACAGTCAACGCCTAAGGGACTACATGAACTACAAGCTAACAAGGGCTGATCGCTAGTACCGACTTCTCACTTGGGTCATTTCTCACAGGGGTACGGAGGACTATTCACTTGGATGCCACTTCGGCAAGACTTTAGAATGTTCAGAGAACGAGACTCACCAGGGACATTTGAGTCCAGTCACCTACCCAAGGTGGGAACTCTAATAAGCAGCTATTTACCATCTGTTTAAAAACCTCTATGAACGGGGATGTCTCTCTCTGAAAAGACAATCCTTTCATTGTTCAAACCACTGTTAAAAGTAATTCCTCCTTCCATTAAACTGAAATCTAAGAGGGCAAACCCCACGCTCCCATACTGAACATCTGAAACACACTGAAGCACAGTGGCCACTGGGCTCCAGAGTTCCGCTAAGGATCATCATCAAACCACCATTTAACCTCACACCAGTTAACCTCCCTGGACCTCATCCTCTGCACACGGGACATGGGAAGGACAGCACCTGCCCCGTGGGACTGGCATGAGACCTCTGGGCCTGAGGAGGTGGGAAGGGTCCAGTACCGGCAGGCAGGGGTGGCGCCTACAGCAGTAGCAGTGGAGGCAGGAGGAAAAATATCTAGGAAAACCCACAGATGGTAGAAGAGAAAGACCAGGAGGAAGGAACCAAGACCCGAAGTGACATGATTTTCCTGTTCACGAAATACAAATTCTATCCATTCCCCAGCAAGTGTCCTCGTTGGAGACAGCCGGCTTATGACCAGGACTCCTACCTATAGTCCACTTTACCGTCTTCTGTCAGAGCTTTATCTGGCTCTTCCTCTTTTTTGACACCCATGATGTCTCCTAGCTTGGTTCCAGCCAGCTCCCAGTGTTTGTGTTGAGCCTGAAAAAAATACCAAGCATCATGTAACACGATTTTGGTCAATGAAAAATTAATCCCACTTGATGAGACGCTTCACCCAGCAGGTGGTGAATCCCCACAAGGCAGCAGTGGTACTGAGCCTGCTTCCCCATTTCAACCTCAAGCTGCCCAAGCATCAGGCCCTGCGGTTGTCTTCACTAAGGCCGCAGTGGGAGAACACAATGCCCTCCTCCAACAGCTTGCTCTTGCTCTGTGTCATCGAACTTCCAACAAGAACCCTATCTGGGAGATCTAATACAACTTTTCTAAAAAGAAAAAAGACCAAAAGAAAACAGAGGCGCCTGGGTGGCTCAGTGGGTTAAAGCCTCTGCCTTCAGCTCAGGTCATGATCCCAGGGTCCTGGGATCGAGCCCCACATCGGTCTCTCTGCTCAGCGGGGAGCCTGCTTCTCCATCTCTCTCTGCCTGCCTCTCTGCCTACTTGTGATCTCTGTCTGTCAAATAAATAAAATCTTTTAAAAAAATCAAAAAACGGGCTCCTTGGTGGCTCAGTGGGTTAAAGCCGCTGCCTTCGGCTCGGGTCATGATCCCAGGGTCCTGGGATCGAGCCCCGCATCGGGCTCTCTGCTCTGCGGACAGCCTGCTTCCTCCTCTCTCTCTCTGCCTCTCTGCCTACTTGTGATCTCTATCAAATAAATAAATAAAATCTTTTAAAAAAATAAAAAAACACACCCTCAAGAGACAGCCCAACCCCAAATGACAAGAAACCAACCTTTTTCCGTTCCTTCTGTTCCCTGTGCTTCCGCACTGTCTGACTGCCTTTTCGAGCAATAATGGCCAAGTCAGAAGTGGCATCCTTGACTGGAATCACAGGCTCTGGCTGCAAAAGGTTCAGGAAAAAGAGAAATTCCCCACTAATGGTTAACTCAACAGAAAGGTCCACTTCACAGCAGCCCCAGGAAATGGAACAGACTGCTACCCCTTCAGGTGAGGGGCCTTTTTTCCCCTCTCTTCTTTTTTCACTTCAGTTCTACCTGAGCTGGCTTCTCTCGGGCCCCAGGAGCCTCACCTGCTTGGTGAAGACGATGCGCCCATCAAGAAAGGGAGGAACCAGGTTGTGCACCATCAAATGCACTTTGGCCGCACTGTCCTCCTCGAAGTCGTCGTCCACCTCCAGCCGATGGACCACCCCACTGGTGAGCATGCGGTTGGTCTCCCAGCGCTCGTTATCCTGTGACGACACAACAGGAGGCCATGCTCAGACTGCAACCAAAAGGCATCCTGAAAGGTCACTGGCAAGTCCACCCATCAAGTCCTGACAGAAGGGCCAGGGGATGCCACAGAGATGTCCCGGGCCTCTGTACCCTGCAGCTCCTTAGAGAGCAGAGTTGCTGATCCCAAGTCACCAGCAGTATTTTTTCCAAGCAGCAGCCCTTTATCAGAACCTCTATACAGACAGACGCATGGCGGGTGTCCCCAGCCCCAGTCGGAGACACCAAGAACACAGAGCCAGAACCCACCCTATCAGTTCCCATCCACGGCAGCCCTTGAGGAGGGACTGCAGAAGGAAGTTAGGAGCTGGAAGTTATCTGAAACCCACCCCTCCTCTGCCTCCAGAGGTACAGCGACACTGGGTGCATCAGTGACCGGGAGGCGAGCCATGCCACCATGGCGTGCCCCCAACTCCGGCTGAGTCGGCTCCGACTACTGTGGGCTGCCTACCTCGTTGATCTGCCTCCGCTGAGCCGAAATGCGCTTCTGCTTCTGTTTATGCAAGTGCTGCTCCCGCCTTCTCACGTAATCCTCAGAGGAGTAGGCCAGGGGGTTATGGAACTCGTCGTATCCCTCATCCATCATGTACCAATCCCGGTCTGCTTGCTGCAACACAGGGGAGAAGGCAATGAGAGGAAGGGACAGATGGAGGGTATGCGAATGACAAGACCAGAGAAGAGATGTCTGGGAAGAAGTCACTGGTGGGATGACGGGGCCAGGCAAGGGCCGCCCTACTAGGAGACGAGCCATCTAGAGAACTACGGGCGTGGACTGGTGACGACACTTCTTACGTTTACCACACGGTGGCACCAGCACTCAACTAACAACTTGGGTCGGCCGGGCGTCTGGTGAAGGAGCTGGTGCAGGAGCCTGTGCCTCCGTAAACAGATGCCAGGGCTTCAGGACTGAATAGGGCTCAGCAATCAGGCCTGCCCCGTGTTCACCTCCCTCACCAAAGTCCAGCTTCACTCATGGCCCACTGGCCTACGGAGGGCCACTAGCCCTCGTTCAGTCCCTCAAAAATGTCAAGTTTTTACCCTCTGGTCATCCTCCCATTGCTGCCGTTCCTCTTCTGTGTCGAACGAAATTCCCTCTTCACCGTCCTCACGTCTTCCTGAAGGAGAACACGTAGCAGGTCAGTCCCAATGACCCCGGTTTATCCCCAGCGGATGCCAACAACCCTGCAGAGCTGCACTGCTCCCGTGTCCAGCTTTGCTCGACCTCACTGGGACGAGTCATCCCACCTTCCTGCCTCCTCCTCCCTCCCTGCCTTACCTCGGCCCCTGGACAGGCGAGGCGTGGAGCCCAGGTGTCTTCTGTCATCGGCCCACTCGTTGTATTGGTAGGACGGGGTTGGCAGAGGCGTGTCCTCTGAACACCTGCTCCGCACAGGCCTGGGCAGCAGTACAAGCAGCAGCACTGAGCAGTCACTAGGCTGAGACGTGTCCCCCCAGCTGCCATCTGCTTTCCCAGCCCAGACCCCTTTGCCCTCCTCACGTCCACCCTTTGCCACCCATCCAGAGAAACCGGGCTGCTCTGCCCAGAACATCACCTATCCCGATCACGACTGGACTGCCGATGGCTCCGCTCAGAATCCCGGTAAGAAGGTGTTGGAGAGGGCGATTCCCACTGCGAGCGCCTTGAGAAGCCACAGCCACTGTCCTCTTCCTCCCAGGCAGACCTTGAAGGAGTAGCTGCATCTGGGGCCACAAAGAACACAACCACAGGAAACATCTAACTTGGGCTCTAGAGCTGTCAGCCAAAAGTCAACTCCCCAAATTTCTTTCTTTCATCAGGCATAAACTTTATATCTATTTGTAACAGGTAAGATGGTTTGGACAGTTTTTAAACATACCTGGATTTTAATGGTCCAGTTTTCATGGGTTTATAACATTTTTCTTTTTTTTTTTTAAGTATGTTTATTTGAAAGAAGAGCCAATTTCGCTCAGCAAACATACTCCTCGTGGATATAAATAATTATTTTTTTTTAAAGATTTTATTTATTTATTAGTTAGAGAGAGAGAGAGAGCGCGAGCACAGGCAGACAGAGAGGCAGGCAGAGGCAGAGGGAGAAGCAGGCTCCCTGCCGAGCAAGGAGCCTGATGTGGGACTACATCCCAGGACGCTGGGATCATGACCTGAGCCGAAGGCAGCTGCTTAACCAACTGAGCCACCCAGACGTCCCTGTAAATAATTATTTTTAATAAATCCTCTTCTCCAGCTCCCTATTCTTTCCTGCCATTTGGCAAACTGGCCATTCAGCCAACTGGCCTATCAGCTTAAAGGACCAGATCCATTTCCCCAGGTCCAGGGCCTCCCCACCTGACTCGGAACCAAGTATTCCTAGAGGTTCACTGTGAAATCAGCAATTCTGACTCTGCCCACAGCAAATCAACTGAGGACAGAAGTCACTCACCCTGCCTTTTATACATTCAACCCCTCACAAGTCACCACAAGCGATGGCTCAGTCTACCTTTAGGTCGGTGTCTCGGGCTCTCCGGTTCATTTCTTCTGCTGCGCTCTGATCCTCCATCTCGCTCGGATCTGCTGCTGTGTCTGCTTCTATCCCGCTCATCTGCCAAGAGCCACACACAGAGCTTAGGATATATGTATCCCATCCTAATTTCCACCCGTCTTCACCCTAGAGAAGGGACAGGCCTTCCCACTCACTCACAGGTGCAACCTGCACTGTTCTAATGCGATCCATGGGCTCCTGAAACTCACATATCCCCACTCTCTCAAGGGGAAAAAATAGTTACTGGCTAGAAAGTTTCAAACTCACAGTAACAGTTATTTTCCTGCAAGAATTCAAAAAACATTAGTTATAAGTCTACAATGAATAGCTGTTTAATAGTTACAAGTGTATAAGCTATAAAACTTAAAACAACTCTAAGCAAAGCCAGTGTTGGATTTTCTGTCTAGCTTTGCTCCACAGCACTGTCCTTTCTCTGTCACCAGCACTGTTGTAAATTCTGGCTTCTTATACATATTACTTTGTTATCACCTGAATCACCAACTGTAATAAAACGAGGAGCACACACTCAAGCAAAGCAGCTTTGTTGCAAGTAACAGTTCTTAAACTGCCTGCTATTCCTAATCCTGACACAATCAAAACCAACAGGGCTCCCTAATTATTGGGCATTAGAAAAACTCCTGCAACAGGAAAGAGGCTGGCATGTGAATTCAAATGTTTAACCAGGCTGCTCTGCCCAGAATATCACCTATCCCAATCACAACTGGACTATCGATGGCTCCGCTCAGAACTATATGAATGATGCCGACAGGTTACCTCTGTCTCTCTTGCGGTCACAGTCTCGATCCCGTGATCTCTCTTTCTTCCGATCCTTTTCTTCTTTGGACGAGGCATACACACCATGCTCCCGCCGCTCCCGCTCTCTCTGCCGACTACGCTCCCAAAACTCTTCACTCACACCACCAGGATGGGATGGAGTCTCTACCCGAGCAGATCGATAATGTCTGAAACAGGGAGGGCAACTGGTAAAAGGCCCTTCCATGGGAGAAAAACCTTGCCCCCAGACCTCTCGTTGGCTGCCCTGCCCTTTTCCACTTTATCTCCCTGCAGGCTTACTTAGGGCAACCTCCCAAAGCATATCTAACCTCCATCCTCTCTTCTTTAGTTGCCTTTGAAAGTTCCCCACAAATCTGAAGAAAACACCAATTCCTATCTACCTTCAATATTATAGAATCATAATAAAATCATGAAGGTCTACACATCCAATTAGAAAACAGACATAAACGTGAGATGCTATTTTCTGGCCTCCATTCTCGTTCCCTTTGGGTCAACCCAACCTAAAGCTTTTACCTGTCTTTTCGGCTATGTCGGCCAGCTTGGTCACTGCCCTCCTCCTCAGCATCCCTCTGGTCATCCTTGCTCTCCTCCCAGTCCTTGTAGGAAGAGATTCTGGACTTCTTCTTGTCCTCCCCATCATCCTTCTCCTCTCGCTCCCTTCGTTTCAGGGACGCTAACAAGTCCAGTCCCAGCAATGAAGGGCGGGGGGCGGGGGCCTTGAAAACATGCTGCTCACTGGCTGCACTTTTGGTCTTGCAAATAAGACCGCCAACCTGAGAGTCCAGATCAGTGCCTTCCAATCGATGGATCGAGGCATCCTCGCTGGTATCCTCCATGACAGGCTCTGTGATGTCTGTGGAAGGAAGACAACCCATTTTGTACTGGTTGTAAGAGAAGGTTCAACTCTGCTATAACCCAGAATAACTGAAGTTAGAAGTATATTCAGAGGACTAACCTCCCCATCAAAACCAGGCTTTGTTTAGCTACCTCTTGCCAAGACCTTTCCATTAAGTCAGTGACAATCTCAAAAGATCCTCTGACTCCCACCCAACACACATCAGAAACAGACATACACACACACACACACACACACACACACACACACTTGCACATCCACCAAACACCAGGATCCAAGGGGATACCATCCAGGCAAGAATAGACCTCACTAAGGGACACTTGCTAGAACATAATAGCATCTAGAAAGGGACTGTAGGGGAAACACCACTAGATTTTAACTCAGAATCCTCAGAATGCAAGATTTTGACATTTTCTACTTGTATGATTGTAAGCAGATAACTTAATATTTGATTAGGCATAATTTCTATATCTGTAAGACAGAAATACTTTTTGCTTTATCTAATCCATGGAGTTATTCTGAGAATTAAATATTAGAGTGTATGTGAAAGCTCGCTGTAAACATACAGCATTACATAAAGGAGTTACATTATCTTATTTGCTGTGTTGGGGCTCAAAATTTTCTACCTGAGTTGTTCCACCTCTCCCTCCCTTTAAACTACAGATACAGTAGAGTAGGCACATTGGTGTATAAGGCTACCATCCATGTGATCCATACTAATGGCTTTTTTGGCACCAGTTGTGTAGAAAAGAATTACCTCGCAGCAGTTGAAATCTGTTTAATAACAAGTTCTCCAAAAATATTAATGAGAAACACTAGGTTATGAAATGGTATTCATGAAAAGTATTAAGGTGACTGTAAGATTTTCTGGCACTCAACTTGTAACAAATTCCTCTTTACCTCCCATTACACACCACCCATTTATAAACATACACTGATTTCTGCATGCTTGGGTAACTCCCCTTTCAACAAGTCAGTGAAGCAAAGTAACTATCAAGATATAGAGTACCACCAGAATCCAGAATGTTTTGCCCAGCAATAATTAACACGCACAGCTCTATAGAGAAATAAAGCCAAACAGACTGAACACATAACATGAACATACACACAAGAGTTACACTTTGAAAAATGCCATCAGGCACAAGAGAAAAGGGAGAGCTGCATATTGGTGACATCTGTGTGCGTGAGAGGATATCTAAATAGGAAGGTAAACACATGTTTTGCTCAGCAGTAGTCTGAACTAGAAAGTACACTCCTATAATGGGAAAAAGGGGAACCTCGTCTGTCTTGCTGTTGCTGTCCCAGTGCCTAGCAAAATAAACGTTTACTGAATAAAGGGATGAATGAATTTAAACGGAGTAATGGAGAACGGGAAACCAAACATTTCTAGGGACAGCAAAGGTACATACCAACAGCCCAGGACAAGGCGTCTGACAAGACTTACTTAGCTGTTGAGAACAAATAAGGAGTTAAGGGGCAAGATTCTGGAGAATGATTAATAACAGAGAAGCCACACAGGATACAAAAAAAAAAAAAAACAATTTAGAAAAAATAGATTTACTCATTCAACAATTTTTCGTTGACTTCCTTCTGTGAGCCAGTTGCTGTTCTGGGCAATAGGAATAGAAGAGAGAACGAAGAGACAAAATCCTCGCCCTCCATTAGCGGAGATCACCTAATAAAGACACCACTATGACAGAAAAGGAAGACACAGGATCCCTACTCGTGCTCGGCCTCGGCCTGGAAGCGGGCTAATGCAGAAGCCTGAAAAAGGGTGCAGGGTGACCCCTGGACAGCATCCCTGCACCTCCATGAGGCCGCGCCAGGCAGCAGGATCTGACCAGATCAAGGAGAAAGGATGGGGCAGGCCTAACCGGCGCAGCATCACTAAGGTGAGAAAGGCAAGTTGGGTGACAGGTACGAGACTTTGCAAACCCGGGCAGGAACCTGAGCGAAGGACCGGTATCCGCCGCCAGGAGCTGCCATGATTAGGGAAGGGCAAGTCAGGAAGGAAGAAGGGACACTCACCTCACCAAGCTCGACTCTCGGGACCTTCTGTCCCAGATCCTGGGGCGCCGGAACCACCACCCCTCACTCAGAAGGCCTTACAGATCCAGACACAAATCTTGAACGCGGCCATTATTGTCCCATAATACTTTGCGCGATCCCTTCTATCCGTCCAAAGATACCATCGAGTGCAGCCCGGAAAACGCCTGTTCTTTCCTCCAAGTGTGGGACAGAAAGCGACCGAGCACTCAAGGCTAGAGTGTCCTCCTCTGGGACTTTGATCAGGGACACGGCCGAGTCTCGTTGCGACCAATCACAATTAGTCTGAAAGGCCAGAGGGGAAGGAGGTCTGTCATGTTTAGTAAGGGCGGAAGTGACTCTACAGCTTCCGGCCGAAGCCGGGCAAAGAGACTAGAATAACCACTTCCGCTTGTTGGACTATTAAGAGCGACAGCAAGTTTACCTACTGCGCCTGTGCGTTTTCTTTTTCCGTTTCCGTTTTCTTGAGTGGTACGCGGAGAATTGCTAAGCGGTAGCGAGCGGCTGGGTTGCTGTGCGTTAACGCTGGCATAGAAGGTGTCGCCGGCGTCCCAGTTTGTTTGAAGAAGGGATCAGGTTGTGGACAGTCCTGAAGTGGAAGAGAGGGAGGTGACTTGTACAAATAAAGTAAGTATCCGTTTTCCGTAGCAATTATGGGCCAGGAGTAGCCTAGCCACAGATTTCGTTAAATATATGTATATTTATGTCGAATATTTTGGAAAAAGAAAGACGCTCTCTCCGATGTAAATAAAGTCCACCTGTCCACTCGCAGGCATAACCACTGATGGTGTTTGGGGAAATTTATTTCCAGTTGTTTTTCTATGCAAATGTATACATTTGAATTACAATTAGGTTTTGTACAGCAGTGGAATCACACTTCCTATACTGTTTTATAACTTCTTCACCATGAGAACTTTTCGGTATCTGACATTTTCATTTGTATGACAATATTCAGTGGTCATGTGATAGTATGTTGCAGGGCTGTACTGTCGTTTATTTTTCCAGTCCCTTTATTTTAGGCCATCTAAGGTGTTTTCCAGTTTTTCATCACCAAGATTATGATAATATTTTTTTCTGCATAAATTTTTGTGAACGTGTCGAATTAAGTCTCAGAGATGGAAGTGTTCCTCGGATTGTTTTCTTCCTAGAAAAGTTTTGCTCCTCTGTATTACAGTGGGCACCATGAAATGTGTGTCCGTTCACACTCTTGCGTTATTGTTTCACTTTACCAACTTAATGGCTTTGTCAAATAATCTTCTAATTTGCGTTTGTTTACTATTAAAGCTTAACTTTTCAAATATTTTTGTCCATTTGTGCTTCTTCTTTTAGTGAAGTTTCTGTTGGTATTCTTTGCTATGAACATATTTTTAGGTGTGGCATCAGTTTTCCTCTCTTCCATCCAACATTTATACAGTCCCCTCACCCTGGTGAACAGCTTTGCCTTCCCCTCACTTCCTTCTCTTTGTCAGTATCATAGTGGGGGTGCTATTTGAATTTTGTGGAATAGGTCCATCCTTTCTTTGACTTTCCCCTTCGTCAGTAATTTGTTCTGCTACTGACATTTTTTTTAAAGATTTTATTTACTTATTTGACAGACAGAGACAAGTAGGCAGAGAGGCAGACAGAGAGAGAGAGAGAGAGAGAGAGGAGGAAGCAGGCTCCCTGCTAAGCAGAGGCCCGACTCGGGGCTCGATCTCAGGACCCTAGGATCATGACCTGAGCGGAAGGCAGAGGCTTTAACCCACTGAGCCACCCAGGCGCCCCTCACACACCCTTCTTAATCTGTTTGCCATGTGGTGAGGTACATCTAGTAAGGTATGCACGAAGAATCTTCAAGCCAGGACTCATGATAAGAATCCCATCAATAAAAGACTTAAAAAAAGTATGGTACATGCATATTGGGGCGCCTGGGTGGCTCATTCGGTTTAGCGCCTGCCTTCAGCTCAGGTCATCTTCCCAGGATCCTCGGATTGAGCCTCTTGTCGGGCTCCCTGCTCAGCAGGGGCATCTACTTCTACCTCTCCTTCTGCCCCTCCCCTGTACTCATGCTTTCGCTCTCAACTAAATAAAATGTTTTGAAAAAATTTTTCTAAATGTATGGTCCATGCACTAAATAGTATGTTGTTGTAATAGTACATATAGAGATATGAAAAGGTCTTCCCATGTTAGGTGAAACACTGCAAAGTGCAGAAGAGTGGGTAAAGTATGTGTGCTGGACATCTGTCATTTGCCACTCCAGCTCCACTCTTCCTCCTTCTCTAAACTGAGATCAGGAGACTGGGCTGCCTTCTGCATCTCCACTGCCATCTGATTGCAGTTTGAGTCAGCCAGTGGGCGCATTAGCAGAAGATCAGAGGGAGAGAGAAGAGTGGCTGCCTCCCTTCACTGCAGGCTGACCTTCTATACAAGGACCTTCTGCACCCTGCAGTCCCCATCACACACTTCTCCCTCCTGTGGCCCCTTCAGGACTAGGGGTAGGAAGCACCCTGCTCTTACTAGCTGAAGTACAGCACTGTACTCTATTGTTTCCCTATACCCTGCCTTCTGAAAATCTCTTTAAATGACCAAATTTGAGAATGCCGTCTTTTTCCTGCTGGCACATTGGCAGATAGAGTAGGCTATTCTTGGGGTAAAAGAGGGAAAAAAACAGGGGAATGCATATTTGTATTTTCCTGTGAATGCATAACAAAACTGGAAGATACATGAGAACCTAATGAAAGTAGCTATGTGGTGTGTGGGGAGAAATAGGCTAGTATAAATGGGGCCAGTTGTGGGCAGTCAGGGGGAGGGAGATTGTTCACAGCATACATTTCTATATTCTTTCTTTTTAAGCTGACAGACTTGCTACCAGTTTGTGCGTTTAATGTTTTCCTTTTACTTTTTTGATACTGTGTTGTATGAAACCATTTTTTCCTCTGGGAATAAAATATATGTATATAATCTCCAAAAATAAAGTTGTTGTTTTTTTTAATTAAGACATTTGCACTTAATCTGTCTTTAAATATTGCAACTGTATTTCAGGAGTGACAGTGAGGATTACTATTAGGATTTTTCAAGATGAGCTTCCTATTGCCCAAGCTAACTAGCAAAAAAGAAGTAGACCAAGCAATAAAAAGTACTGCAGAGAAAGTGTTGGTCCTCAGGTTTGGGAGAGACGAGGATCCTGTCTGTCTGCAGCTAGATGATATAGTAAGTGAATTTTTTTAATAAACGGTTTTTATTAAAAATCTATGTATTCTCACTTCAATATCTATGAAGTACATAGAAGGGAGGCTCAGGGACACAACTTTTCATTTGTTGGCACACTTTCACCAGGAACTGGTCATGTGCCTGGCCTGAGCTGAGCCCCCAAAGCTCTCATTATGCTGAGTCTGTCCTAGATGTCCTTCTGCAACACCAGCCATCCAAGTTCAGTTTCACCAACAAGGCAGTGGAGAACCAGAAACACTATTAACAAGCATCCGTGAACATTGTTATACTCGGTGCCCACAACAGTGGGAAAATTACTGCTCCCATGGTGGGGGGTAAGTGCCCCACCTGAAGAGCTAGGGTTTGAACTTCGTTTTCTCTGCCTGCAGATAAGCTTTCCTAGTGCGTTGCCTCCAGTGTGTGCCTGATGATAATCTCTTAGTTCATAACACATCTGCATGCTCTGAGCAGAGAGGGGAGTATGAGACAGAATAGGTTTTTTCCTGTCTGTGTTTATTACGGAGAGAGACTTACCCCAGAACTGAGATCTCTTCCCAGCATCTCTGTTGCTGCCACCCACAGTGATAATCCCGTGTAAGAATATTTAGTACTGTGATTAAAAATGAGTGTGTGATGTGTTAAGGTGAGGGGGATAGGGGCCAGAAGATTATACCCTCAGCTGTAGAGCGGAGGGAATATCACCGAGCCAGGCTGCCCGAGTTCCAGTCCCAGCTGTACTGCTTACTAGCTGTGTGACTAGAGGCAGATTACCTCAGTTTCTTCATCTAAGAAATGGAGGTTATAAAAACCTGATCGGAATGTTGCACGGATTAAATGAGTCAACAAGCGTAAAGCACTTTGGACACTTAGCACATAATAACGGCCATGCAAGTCTTCACTATTTTTATTGCAATTATCATTCATGGGATTGGAAGGGAAGAGATTTGAGGGCATTTCAACGTACAGTACATAGTTCTGAGTTGCTTTTGTTTAAGTGAATGTGAATTTTACAAATTCACAATAAGTTTATAAAAACTTTTTACAACCAAAAACAGATGTTTTCTAAAAAAATTTAAAAGTGGGGGGTGGGGGAATGAGTTCAGTTTACCCAGGGCCCTCTCACAAGTCTACCAAAGGAGACTCAGACTCTGAATGGTAAGGTTATACTGTGTCTAATGTGCAACTCAGGAGAGATTCTCAACCCAGGAATTTCTTTGAAACAGAATATTCGAGTAAAAAGTTTTCACGGAGGAAACTTCCACTGCCTCTCGTATTGTGACATACATGTCTCTCTCTCTCTGCAGCTTTCTAAGACCTCTTCTGACCTGAGTAAAATGGCCGCTATTTATTTGGTAGACGTGGACCGAACTCCCGTTTACACGCACTATTTTGACATCAGTTATATCCCATCTACTGTGTTCTTCTTCAATGGGCAACACATGAAAGTGGATTATGGGTAAGTCTGACCGACTTGCGGTTACTACGGCGACGGGAGTTGCTTTTACCCAAGTAGTTGCCGTAACCCGCCTGCCTGCCGGTGCTGCTATTTCCTCAGCTGGGCCACTCATTTGTTCCATGAAATGTGGGCGCACAAAAGAGTGTTTCCAGTGTAACTGGCAGATTTTTAACCTCTTGCTGAAGCATGAAAGACTGGTATGATGTGGGAAGCGCTAACCATCCTTCAGTATAGAAAATGCAGAACAGCTTTTTTAAAAGTTTCCCAGGAATTTCATTTAAAACAAAATAGGCCGTTGTATTTAAACTTCTGGGACTGGTTGGCTACATTTGGAAAGAAGTGTTCCAGCAAACTAAGACAAGCTTCTCTCTGGCCAACTGTCCTGTCGTCTGCCACTCAAAAGGTTTCAAAAACATTCTACAGCCAATTCTGTCAAAAATAAGCACTATGAAACCTTTAACACCTTCCACTGCATCCAGTCAGCGTCCTGATACTAAGCATGTCTTCCAGCCTGTCTGTAGTTGTTACCATCTCCTGCTGTGGGTGAGGTGTTTGCTTGTCTGGATCTGTGTTCCTGTTTTCCCATTCTCTCTCTGAGCGTACATTAAATATTACCTGTTTGAAGTATTTTAAAGCTATTTATTCTTCTACGATACAGTGAAGTATTCTTTTGGTGCAGTCTTGTGCTCGCTTCGGCAGCACATATATTTTGGTGCAGTCTTTCTCAAGGGTGATTTATGACACTATTTCCCATCTTAAAAGTCTATAAAATTGGGGGGCACCTGGGTAGCTAAGTCAGTTGAGCATCCAACTCTTGATTTCAGCCCAGTTGATGGTCTCGGCATCATGGGATCGAGCCCTGTGTCAGGCTCCCCGCTCAGCACAGAGTCTGCCTAAGACCCTTTCCTCCCTGCCCCCAACTCATGCACTCTCTCCAAAAAAAAGAATAAAAAAACCAGCAATTGTATTTCCAGGAATTTCTCTGAAGGAAAAATAATCATGAAAGTGGGCAAAATTGGCTGTGTGGATATTCATCCCACTATTATTTAGAAAGTAAAATACGTAGAAAGAACGTAGATGTCCACAAAGGGATACTGGATATCAGTTTCATATAACGTTGTGGATGTAAGTTTAATGACTTTGAAAGAAATAGGTTATATGTTAGTTATGAAAGCACGTTACAAGATAGTTTGCATTATAGAATTGCCATGATTTTGAAAAAGAAACGCATCTGTGCATGCACGCGCACACACAGATACTGGAAGGATGTACTGAAATGCAGCCTCTGGCCTCACTGGCAATTTTTTTTCTAAAAAATTTCTACAGTTCACATACTTGAAGTTTGAAGTAGTAAAAAAAATAAAAAATAAAGATTTCATATTTGACACTCAAAAGTATCCGTGAGGGGAACTCCGAGACAATGACCAGTTAATGGGCTTTCCATGGTGAAGCCGACAGCAGCAGCCACAAATTATGCCCAGGCCAGTGTCCAGGGAGTTCTACTGGAGAAGGAGCTAAGAAGTGATTAAAAGAGATTTTGAAGTGGAGGCTCTTCACGTGATAGGGCTTACATGCCACCCCAGTGGCTGATGGCACTGGCGTTAGTCCTGTATCAAATGGGCCCGGTCATTGCAAACAGAGAAATCAATGTCAGGCTTCATGTCCTAAGTGTCCCCAATGAGAAGAAAGTAACAGAGCAACGATTCATTTTGTTTATCCTAAAGGTCTGCCACAAGTAATCGCCAGAAGTTCTGAGCGAGCTTGTTTTTCTTCCGTGCTCTCTAGGTCTCCAGATCACACTAAGTTTGTGGGAAGTTTCAAAACCAAGCAGGACTTCATAGATTTGATTGAAGTAATTTATCGAGGAGCAATGAGGGGAAAACTTATTGTCCAAAGTCCTATTGATCCCAAGAATATTCCCAAATATGATCTTCTCTATCAAGACATTTAGCACATTCGCTACTCAAAGTTGAAGACAAAGGCACATGTTGAAGCAGTACCTGAATCCGGCTATGCTGTCTTCCTGGAGTCCTTCAGAAAGGTGCTCAGCATCCCAGCGGAGAAGAGGTCTGACTTGGGCAGAAAATCCCCCGCCCCCAAGCAGAAGGCCGTGCTGGCCCCGTGACGAGCAGGGATGCTGAAATGTCTACTCCCTGCAAACCCCCAAGCAGTCAAGACAACCGTGGTCCATTTTCCCAGCGTGATTTTTTAAGTTTATATTGTACTTCTCTTTATTCTTTAGGATAATACAGAATCCTTTTCAACATTACCTACTACTGTTTAATTATGTTTATATGATACACAAGGAAAAAAGAAAATCTGTTAGCACAGGAACATAAATACTTCTTTTGTACCCTAAGTGTACACACACTTAGGGTGAGTGAGGCTCCCCCTCACTCATTACTCCACTCAGGTATTTACTGCGTGCTCTCCCATCTCCAGTCCCCGTTATCCCTGTTTCTCTTGGATAAGTGATTCTCCGCTGATAGTGGGCAAATTTGTTTTATTTTGGAGACCTTCTGGCTTAGACTTTTAAAATAGTATCCTGATTGGCTCACTTTACTAGTTTTTATGTTACGAAATTGCCCAAGAAATGAGACCTTGAACCTTTACCGTCCAACACCCAATCAGAGCTAATCAAAAAAATGAACTACCTGTAGTAAGTAGGAGCAGGTTTCTCCCAGAAGTCAGAGTTCTGCCTCTCTCTGAGGCAGAGAATTTCACCCCAAGGACTCAAGACTGGAAAGAGATGTCAGAGTTGTTAGAAGAAATAACATCTTTATGGTATTTGCCACTTTTAATAACTTGATGAAGAATTCTTGCTCTTCTGGCATCCCTAGCATAACCTGCCCTAACCACTTGGGCAAGTCACTGCTTCTCTCAAAACCTCATAGAGCCTCTGGATCCTGACTTTCTAGAACAAGAGAAGAGGTGCAGAGCCGGAGGGCCGTGGGCCAGGCAGCATCAGCCAGTTGCGGGCCTCCTGGCCAGCAGTGTCGCTGCAAGTACGTCCCTCTTCACTGGCTGCTTCCTTTCCAAGCCTCGTCTGCAGCAAGAGATGGCCACGGACGGGCACAGAAGGAAGGCTGCTGGGGGCTTTGGTGTCCTTCGCTGATGAAAGGAGAGAGCTGCCGCCACCTCTGTGTTCTCTCCCCCCTTCCTGCGCTGGTTATCCTGATCCATCGGACTGCAGCAGCCATCCTAGGACCATGAGGACCAGCGTGAAAAGTGAATGTGCGGAGAACAATAAAAACCTGGGTCCCTACTGATGTTTTGAGCCTGTGAGTGAATACTAGACCTGACCTCCCTCCAGACCCCTGTGAAAGAATAAAACATCTTCATTGCATCTCACTGTTCGTTGGACTTTCTTTCGGAGCCTAAGTTACACAGTATTTGACGTAGGTACACAGATACCAGCAAAAACTCACAACTTGTAATACAAAATTACCCTGTCTCCTTTCCTCCCGAGGTGTTCAGGGAATGTTTCTCTGAAGTCCCGATTTGTGTCCTTGTTCCTACCTTAGTTGCTTTCCATTCTGCAAGTACCGATTGAGTTCATACTGAGTGCCCTGCCCTGTGCCCAATGCTCCTTAAATACAAAGAACTCCTGCTTCACAGAGGAGACAAGGCTTGCCCCTCCAGGAGGGAAGGA
>ML106209.1:192712-224231 GCA_003697995.1 Taxidea taxus jeffersonii | reverse complement strand
GTGAACTTGGTCTTGGCTGTAATTCTTTGGTCTTCTGGGGGAGGGGCCTGTTGTAGTGATTCTCAGGTGTCTTTGCCCGAGGCGGAGTTGCACCGCCCTTACCAGGGGCCGGGCTAAGTAATCCTCTCAGGTTCGCTTTGGGGAGCTTTTGTTCCATGAACGCTTTCCTTTCCGTAGAGTTCCGGAGGACGGGAATGACAATGGCGGCCTCCCAATCTCCGGTTCAGAGGAGCCGAGAGCTAGGGGCCCCAGTCTTCAGTGCGCCTTCATAGAAAAGCGTTTAATCCCTCCAGTCTCCCCAGCCCACGTTTGCGCCCGGAGACTGCGCTCAGAGAAAGTCGTGCGTAATCAGTCCCGTCTCACTGGCTTCTGGGAGCGCTCCAAGCTCACCCAGCCTGTGACCAAGCGTCTCTGTCTCTGGCAGAGTCCCACCTGGAGTCTCCAAACCCCGTAGATCCCTGAGCTCTCCCGGTCGGAGTCTCCCCAGATCTTGTGGGGACCCCTCGCACAGAGCACCGGTCCGTGTCACAGACCACTAGGAAACCTCAGCTCTGTCTCCGCAGCCGACTTCCCCACTCCAATACCTGTGAGCTCTGCGACACTCAGACACCCCCGATCCTTCTGTGACCCCGCGGGACCTGAGTCCACGTTGTCCCCGTGAGGTCTTCACCCCAGTTTAGCCTCTGGAGCGATGTCCCTCCGTGGAGCCGACTTTTAAAAGTTCTGATTTTGTGCTCCGCCGCTTGCCGGGAGCCGGCCCCTCCCCCTGGGGTCTATCTTCCCGTCGCGTTGGATTCACTTCTCCGCTGGTCCTACCTTTCAGAAAGTGGTCGATTTTCTGTTCCTAGAATTGTTGTTTTTCTTCTCTTCGATCTCCTGTTGGATTTGTAGGTGTTCGGAATGGTTTGATAGGCTATCTAGCTGATCTCCTGCTGGCTGATGTCGTCTCAGCCTCCTACTTCTCCGCCATCTTGACTCCTCCCCCCGACATTTTTTAAATCTATTAGGGTTCTTTGCAAAACAAGCTACATCTAATAGTCTGCTGAGAGGTCACTCATATAGAAGCAGTATCTCAGAAATGGTATTTTAAAGGATTTATTGAATTCCTGAAGCGTTCATTCACATTTTAGGAGTAACATACTCTTCTGGGAGGATTTTGTCTACTTATTTCAAGGAAACAGAAGTCTAAAACCTATCTTACTCCTACAAATTTCAAATAAATCTTTTAACGTTCTTTTTATTTAGAAAGTGAATAACGAAGTCCAAATCAATTGGCCTCAAAATTACAACAGTGGAGAGTCAGTGCCTTGGAGTGGAGCGGCAGTGGAGTCAGCTACCCACAATTTATCACCGTGAGTTCACACAAAAAGTAAATTTAAAAAAAAAAAAAAAGGTGAATAAAACCCCACTCCCAGTAAGTGGCAAAACATCCTGGTTTTATGAAACATGCTTACCACATGAAGTATTTCTCCCAAGGACTCATTTTATGCAACTGTAAAGCTTGTAACAGTGCTGTGATTTTTTATGCATTTCATATATTTGTTTTCAACCATTTTTAAAAATGTCTCGTCACAATGGAATTGGTGGTACAACAAGCACTGATTTTGCATAAAGGGAAACGGTGGTATCTGTTTAAGGTGTATTGTTCAGATCATCCATCAGTGTGACTGTATTACTGGGGCCATACTCTGACACTGCCACTTCTCGGATCTGTGACCTTAGATTAAGGTTTTGCCCATTGTTCTCCCACCAGGGCTCTAGCCAGGACTTCGGCAGTGCACTATTCAAAGGAGTCTGATCTTAAGTAGATATACTAAACTCATTCTGTACTTCTCATTACAGGCTAATTAAGGCTGAGACCTCTGAAACTATGTATCCATTGTTTAGCTCAGTATTTGCTGCCCTTCATGATGTTTAGTTGATGAGAGCCTACAGGGTCACAAATGCAATCAACTCGATAGGTCTTGTGTGGCTCATGAACTTTAGATATTATTAACGTGCAAATAATAAACCCAGGTATGCTTCTCTCCCACCACTGGCTAGTTTCATTAGTTATTCTACTATAAGCTTAACTATAATGTAAGTAGGAGTGTAACCTGCTAGAAAAAATGTAATATTCACCAAGACACATATCTGTGATTTGACATTAACCACAATTTTGCATGAGCCATCTCAATGTTACTTTCTCCAGAGCAGATAACTGAGAGCTATCTGTGTAAAGGGAAAAGAACAGGACTCTCAGGAGCAGACAGTCACAGAAAATCCTTAAGAGATGCGTGTTATTTATGGAAATTAGAATTGGGGTCTAGATTTGAGATATGCTTCTTCAATTACTCAAAAGATAAAATACAAAGACAAGAATCATCTCCCTCTCTGGACTTCCAACTTAAACTAGCTCCAGCTATAAAAGGAGCCCAATTAACTTGTGGAGAAGCTGTGGGAATGTTCTTTCTTCTCTAAGGATACGAAGAAGCTACAAAGCTGAGTTTAGCTCACCCTAATATAGCAAGTGATACTCCTGCTTTTCTTGTAACTTCTAGGCAATTAAAGCCTCCTACAGTGCCCCACTCATTGGTAAGAACAACATGAGAACTCAAAAGATGAGGCAGAAAGGTGTACTGGCCTCTAGGGTAAGACACAGTGAGGGCTCAGAAGAGGACCACGAGACAAACGAGCAGAGCACACACTCAGGGTAAATTCTATAAGGGCACACTTACCAATATAACCTGGAACCTCTTTGCCCTTGTATGAGAAACAGAGTGTTAGATCCATGCACACAGAAGGCAATCCATTTTCAACACAGTCAAAATTGGTTCTATTTACTGACTCAGGATGGCTTAAGGAAGCTTCGACAATCACTACAGGTCTTGTTCTAAGAAGGAAATAGAATTAGCAATATTAACCGCAGAATTATTTTTCCTTAAGAAAAAATTGCATGTGTTTTGTCAGCTGCCATTGTCCAAGTAACTTCCTAATATTGCTTTATTAATACTATGTGCATAAATACTCAATTACATTTCTGTGCATGAATCAAGAGAAATTTTCATTTAAATGCCGAAAAACGTTGACTCTGCCTGATGATTTGTTTGATTATAATACCCTGTAAGGTGGAAGGAGTATCCTAAAGTGCAATGAAATTTCAGAATACCAAAAAAAAAGCATTATGAGGTCATCACCATTGCTGATTTTAAAAATTACCTCCCCTTATTTACAATTAGGTTCAATTGTCATTAAGCAGTGAAATGCATGAACCTTACCTTAGCAACACAGCAGAATCAGACCGAAAAGCACCAACTGCCACGTCTGGAGGAGGAAAAACAACAGATTAATGAACATCATTAGTCAAAGAGAATTATTTTTCAGCCATAAATACTTAACTACGCATCACCTTTTGATTGTATCAAATAATATTTACAGGAAAATTAATTAGAAAAGATATACTTACATCTTAGTTTTCATTCCACATTTGTTAGAGTCTATTCATCTATAATAATATTCACCCCTTTACTATATAAACAAACTTTATGATAAAAATAGGATATAAAGATAAGCTTACTAAAAATTCCATTTTTAAACTACAAACATTCACCCAGGAATCTCCTCTCAAAGTACAAAAAAAAAAAAAGTCTTTCTTTTTAGCATCTTATGTTTGATTTATTTCCATGGGTGCTTTTCATTTTCTCAAGAACAAAGAATAAAATGTCAAGTAACAATGTGAAGCTGAGAAACTATTTGATCGTTTCTGACCCATCTTGAATTCAAGAGCTTTAAAAATGAAGGAAATAAATTACCAGTAAATTAGAGCTTTTCTATACCAGTTTTGTATACTTTGCAATAAAGCAACATCCACAATAGAACTCATTTCAATTTATGAAATATAATTTTAGACTCACCTACATATCCATTATTATCTGCATCAATTTGTCCCGATATAGACTGTCCAAACATACTTAATGATTTGCTGATTTGAAGTCCTTCAATTCTCTGAAAAATAGGTAAGTGGAGTAGGAAGCAGTTTTTGAACACCTAGTATCTCAGAGAAGCAATGATTTAGTTACATAATGAGCCTTAAAACACCCAGGCACATTTTGTAACAAAATGCATCCAAATCAAATATATACATCTAAGAGCAACAAAAGTTTCCAGCTTGAACTGGACAGGTGACATCTACTCTGTGACTAGAGAAAAAAAAAATCTCTTTGTGACTAGAAAAAAAAATCACAAAGAGAAAATTATATAGTACAGATCTTCTTAAACAGTCTTGACCCCCTCTCCCCAGTCTCCTTTCAGGCTCTATATTTATCTCCCAGATGAACATGAATAACCAAACAAGTAATCTGGAAAGGAGACGTGCATAATCACTGAGAGGAGCCTACTCCTCAGGCTTATGATGAAAGTCACCCTATTGAGCCAAACTGTTTCCTAACATGCGACAACTGAAGTCAGACATGTGTTTCCTATTCCAAAGGTCTAACTTCACTTCCAGATACTGATTTCCACATATCAGCCTGCTATCCATGCTAAGAAAATCAGTAATTTTTACTAGACAAGTATATATTTTTCATGTTAAATATGGAGAACCATTTGCTGATTTTGCTCCCTCAAAAATTACAGTATTAGCTAACATTTCCCTAAAAGTATCTAGAAAATCTTTTCTGCATGAGTATAGAGTGTTTTCTATGCACTGAAATGGCCTTATTTGTTAAAAGACAAAAGTGAGATCGGAGTTAGATCAGGGAACTTTATTAGAAGCTCCCATCTTGAGCTGTGCCCTGAAAGGAACACAGTAACATGTGCTCGCTCTCCTAGTGAGACCTCCCTGAAACATGGGGCTTTAGGCACCAGGAAAGACAGCTCATTAAAGCCACATGGGCTTATTCAAAACAGGACAGATACCATCTCAGAATATAAACTTGCAGAATGCAAAGAAAATCTTCAGTAGATTAAAAACAAACAAGAATGGATGTGAACCAAACTCTTAGTTATGGAAAAAAGTGATTCCAAAGAGTTATTAATGACCTTCAAAATGAGACCACCTACTGTTATTATAAGATAAGAGTGAAATAGAATATATTAAATACTCAAAAGAACAAATTAAGAAAAATAAATCCACATTAACCCTGGAAGTTTCAGAAACTATTATAGTGCTTCCTTTGGAAACAGTAGTATTCTACCTGTGAGAACACTGATGAGATTCCATCTGCTCGGCCATTGTAAATATAAATAGCACCTCGCAAGTCATCTTCTTGTGGAGCTCCAATAGCGACATCTATTCCAGAATTTCAATGGCAGAAAAAAGTTAATTCTTAGTATAAAGAACGCAACTCCAAAAACAAACTTTCATACTTAATTCATGTATCATAAGAAAATTCCTTATCAGGGTGCCTGGGTGGCTCAGTCGTTAAGTGTCTGCCCTAGGCTCAGGTCATGATCCCAGAGTCTTGGGACAGAACAACACCCCCACCTCCAATCTGGTTTCCCTGCTCACTGGGAAGCCTGCTTCTCCTTCTCCCACTCCCCCGGCTTGTTTCCTCTCTTGCTGTGTCTCTCTCTGTCAAATAGATAAAATCGCTAAAAACAAAAAAAGAAAATACTCTATCAGGGGCACCTGGGTGGCTCAGTGGGTTAAAGCCTCTGCCTTCGGCTCAGGTCATGATCTCAGGGTGTTGGGATCGAGCCCCGCATCAGGTTCTCTGCTCAGCGGGGAGCCTGCTTCCTCCCTTTCTCTCTGCCTGCCTCTCTACCTACTTGTGATCTCTCTCTGTCAAATAAATAAATAAAATCTTAAAAAAAATACTCTATCAGAAAAAACAAATACTTTGCTCACTAGACAGAAAAAAGTATCACAAAACACAGTATTGTCAGAACAACACATAGGACTGGGCAGAATCATCGGTGCATGGAAGCAGGAGAGTGAAAGGGTCTGAGGCGCCCTGTAACAGGATGGTTAAGGGAGTGGGTTCTCCAGCCAAACTACCAAAGCCTGACCAGTGTCTCCAGTCTCCTATCCCTCACCTATAGTATGTGATCATAAGAGAAAAACTCACCCTCAACATAGGACAACCCCAGCACATAAATTATCATCTGTGAATATTATAACCCTAAGAATCTCTATTTTGAGTTCTGGGTTCTACTTTATCTGCAAAATCACTTCTAAATCCCTGTTCCAATGAAAGTAATTAAGGTATTTTTTAAAGGATGTCTGTATTTACACACGTACATACATGCAAACTCGATTTTGGAAAGCGAATCTGTTCTGTAAAGTAATGACTACATCACTTTTATGACAAGGAATTCATGTCAGATTATGATGCCAGGAGAAAAAATAAAGAGTTAATCGAGTGACATAAGCAAGAGAAAACAAACTATGAAAGACATGGTTGCTTAAGGGCAATAAATACATAACACCCAGGAGAAATAGAGTATTTTACGGTTGCAAGAGCATTTCATTAGTGTTATAAGGTATTAGGTCTATTTATTTGGGTATATTCATGTAATACGTTCTTATTACTTCAATAGAAACCTAAAACAGAGAAAGTTTACTTTCATAATAGTCAATATGTACTAGTTTATCAGATTTAAAACTTTTAACAACTACAGTGGTAATTTCTGACTGCTATTTCAATGAGAATAAAAACCTTCCTTAAATATAGTTCATGCCAAATGTTGTACAATTTTTCTAAGTTAGCTCCATGCCCAGTTTGGGGCTCGAAACTTACCACCCTGAGATCAAGAGTCATATGCTCTACCAACTGAGCTTCCAGGTATCTCTTCAAGCTTTTAAGTAATCTATACACCCAATGTGGGGTTTGAACCTACAACCCCAAGATCAAGAGTCACATGTCTTACTAACTCAGCCAGGTGCTCCAAATGCTATACTCTTCTAATATCAAAAAGTAAATGATAGACAAACCTTATGTTTATTGTTTAGACATAGTAAGGCTGCTCTCTTGACCTGTGCAAATTATTTTAAATTCTCATATACAACTATACCCATTCATTGACTTACAATTAACTGACAATTACTATAATTCTAGGCATTTTCCAGGCGCTGGTCATACAGGGAGGTACCATGAATGGGAACTATAGCCTTGCAGGGAAGAAGGGAGGTAAAACCAGAATAAAAACACCAGAGGAAATGAGGAAACTCAGGCTGAGACCCAGGTAATTGACTGGTGAAAGCTGGGTGAAGCAGTTTAGACAGAGGCAGCAGGCACATAATGGCAGGTCACAAAGGGGCAATATGGCACCCATGAACAATGGCGGTGAGTTTGAAATATGTGGAGCCATATATGCACAGACTAACTACTCACAGGAACATCAGGTGAAGGAGCAGAAAGGGAGAGAGAGAGAGAAGGGGAGAAGAAGAGGGAGGTAAGGGAAGGAGTGTGAGGAGAAGTGGCCTGTGGCCATTGAAAACAGGGAAGCCATTCCTCGCGGCTGGTTTATACTTCAGCCAGGATGGCTGTATCCTGAGTAACTAGGATGTAAAGATCGATAAGCCTGGGCTACAAAGGGGTTGATATGCAGAAATTCTTGCAGTAACAGTTACTAGCCATAGTGATATAAGGGACATATCTTGAAACAATACAAATAGGCCTTTTCAAATGAAATATAAAAAGGCCAGGTCAAGGTCATTCCAAGAAGACACATGGGTTGCATTCAGTCTTTTCCTATCTTATATATATATATATCTAAACTCTGCTAAGATTATATTTATATCAGTTATAGAAAATACTAACATTTTAGCAATAATTATAGTTTTAAGGAAAGTACACATTGGGGTTTTTTTGTTTCTTTTTTTTGTTTTTAATGCCTGCACAAATCCATTTGGTACAAAACATACAGAACAAACAGACATTTTTGACAATTTTTCCTACTTTCCATCTGAACATTTTATTTTGTTATTAGTGCAAACTACAATTATCCCTGGTATAATCACAATAATTTTAACATCAGCTAACACACAATGCTTATGACAATGTGGGCACTGCACTAGGGACTTCACACGTACTAACTCATGTAACTCAAGTAACTCTATTGAGTAAGTACTTTTTGATCCCAACTCTGATGAGGAAACGGAGGCACAGAGTGTCACTTGCTCGAGGTCCCAGAGCTCGGATGTGAAGAAGCTGGGACACAGACCCTAGAGTCTGGCTTCAAAGCCTGTGCTCACCCATCCCCACGCTCTATGGAATCATTAACCCTACAGGCCGTGCCCAGTGTTCTCCTCTCCTGAAAACTTCTCCTGTTCTGTGTCAAAGAACTGCTCGAATCATGATTTGGTAATGTATCAATATTTATTTCGGAGGCACATAGAGTAATAATGCAGCTTATAATTTAAAATGATAGAATTTGGGACACCTGGGTGGCTCCAGTTGGTTAAGTGGCTGCCTTCGGCTCAGGTCATGATCCCAGCATCCTGGGATCGAGTCCCACATCAGGCTCCTTGCTCGGCAGGGAGCCTGCTTCTCCCTCTGCCTCTGCCTGCCACTCTGTCTGCCTGTGCTCGCTCTCACTCTCTCTCTAACAAATAAATAAATAAAATCTTTTAAAAAAATGATAGAATTTTCTTATGGCTCAGGTCAAAAATTATTCAAACATACAGTCTAAAAGTGACATAAAAATCCTCAAGCTGAAAAACCTAAACCAAAAAGAAATGGTTTTGCCAAATCTTTTAGAGATTAAATCCTGAGTGCTGTCTGCCAGGCACATCTGTCATGTAGGTCCGTTCACGTACCTTTTCCCTAACTCCTTAACCCTAACCTCATCCTCCTGATGCAATTTTTATGCTAGAATGATGCCAAATTGATTATCTCCTTAGAAAATGGTTTGCTTTGCTTTTCTAAATACACAGGAAATTCATATTTTTTAATACAAAAAAAGGATAGAATATGATGAATGCAAAAATAACTTAGGTCTGCTATGGAAAACACCATAAAAGGGTGCATGTTAGGAAGAAGACATTAACTCTGATTTGCATTGCTGCCTGGAGGTGGAAGGAAAAAGAACAGGAGAGATTTTACCCCCTTTCTATACTATCCCACATATCCTGCCATGAACAAAAAGTAACTTCATCCATTTACCCCAGAAAAATTAGGTAAGGCAGAAGTTGGGGTAAAGAAATAAGGGAAACACATAAAGAAAAATAAAACTTAGGTGCCTTGCTTTCTCACCCAGGCAGACATGGTGGAAAGGGCCTCAGTGAAGAAGTATCGAGCCTGCTTCCAAACCAGCAGGGGCTTGCTAACATCTAAAATGTACAAAATCCTTTTCACGGGCAAAATAAAAATGCTATTCAGTCCCAAAAAAGAAGTTATCCTGCCTTTTGTGACATGTATGTTCCAGATGGCATTTTGCTCAGTGACGTCAGTCAGAGAAAGACTAACATTACATGACCTCACTTAGATGTGGAATCTTAAAAAAAAAAAAGGAAACTCAGACACAGATCAGATTGGGGGCTGCTAGAGGTAAAAGAATTGGGTGCAAAGGCCAAAGGGTACAAGTTTCCAGTTCTAAGACAAAGTTCTGAGATTACACATACAGCATGATGACTAGAGTTACAGACACTGTTTATTTCAAAGTTGCTAAGAGAGTAGATCCTAAGTTGTCACAAGAAAAAAAATTGTGACTATGTGAAGGAACAGATGTTAACTAAACTCATAGTGGTAATTATTTTGCACTATATACATAAATTAAATACATAAATTAAATCATTATGTTGTTCACCATCAATTTATACAATGTTGTATTTCTTTTTTTTTAAGATTTTTATTCATTTATTTATTTGACAGACAGATCACAAGTAGGTGGAGAGGCAGACAGAGAGAGAGGAGGAAGCAGGCTCCCCACTGAGCAGAGAGCCCGATGTGGGGCTCGATCCCAGGACCCTGAGATCATGACCTGAGCTGAAGGCAGAGGCTTTAACCCACTGAGCCCCCCAGGCACCCCTACAATGTTGTATTTCAATTACATCTCAGTAAAACTAAAAATAATTAGAAGTGACAAGTAGAAAAAGCCATGCAAACATGCACTGAAGTATTAATGTAGCTACTAAATGTAAATATGTAGTAAATCATAAATGAAATTATAAATAGCACAAATTGTGCTAAATATGTTAAATATGCTGAAATATTAGAAATAATTGGTTGAATAATAATCTTCCAGGCATAAAGGCATTACCTTTAGAAGTGGAGAGGTGAGGACTCCAGGACACAAGTGCTGTCCAAAGCCTCGGTTCTCACATGCATCCTGCAAAAATGCCTGGTGCTCTTGGGGTCCTCCCCTCAGTTCCTCTTCCGAAGTCTCACAGACAGAACACTTTTTGTCCCTCTTGCACCAACAGAAAACTGCCTAGGATTCTCCCAGCAACTGGACTGATAAAACTGCCTACTGTCCATGACATTTTTACCACTCTGATTTTAGGAATTCAGGTTTGTCATTGACATTTTGATGCCCCCCCACCCACAATCACTCCTCATGTATACATACATGCGTATTATTTTAGCACATTCAAAACAGCTAATGCTATACCTCAATTTTGTTGATTAAAAAAAATTTAAGGAATCATAACAAAGTATTTTACTAAATGATTATTTGAGAGAGCGAGCGAGAAAGACAGAAGGGGGAGGGGCAAGCAGATTCCCCACAGAGTAAAAGCCCAACACACGGCTAGATCCCATGACTCTGAGGTCATGACCTGAGCCAAAATCAAGAGTCGGATGTTCAACCAACTGAGCCACCCAGGAGCCCCTAAATGATTCTTTTTATTTTTTTTATTATTTTTCTTTAAATATTTTATTTATTTATTTGACAGACAGAGATCACAAGCAGGCAGAGAGGCAGAGAGAAGCAGGCTCCCTGCTGAGCAAAGAGCCCGATGTGGGGCTTGATCCCAGGACCCTGAGATCATGACCTGAGCCAAAGGCAGAGGCTTAATCCACTGAGCCACCCAGGCGCCCCTAAATGATTCTTTTTAAAAGAATTTTATTATCTCATAATACATATGAAATGTCAAGGGGCATAAATGTGGCTTCAGTCACATACATTAGGTAGGATCCTTAAACTCACCACTTCAGGTTTTTTTCTCTTTCATGTCTTAATTTTATACTCCATTTGATTATAAAATTATAGAAAAGGGTGCCACCATTTCCTTTGTTTGCATTTATTATAGCAAATACTCTATACCTGGCATGCTACATTTGTCATAAAGTATGTGCTCAGTAAATAGCAGAATTGCTAGTTCTTGTGAAATGTAACATCATAATAAAATCTTATTGAAGTTTTAATGTAGAATGTTATGTGTGTTATAATAACCATAAAAATATATACTTATTTCCTTTTCCTTTTAAAACAGAAAAACTCTAGAAATGGTAATATTTGTATACCAAATTATACTCATATTTAATAGGGTTCATATATTCAATATGTGATATATATTCTAAGTATTCAGAATATATATCCAATAACCTGCTAACTTTCCTCTCAAAGACTAATGCATTTTATGCATTTCAGGTAGAATGAAGCCTTTAGGTATCAGAAATTAAACTACTACTTAAAGTAGTCCCTCACTTATTTCTAGTATCCAAGTAAATTTTGACCTAACACCATGATAAACCAATTACCAATGACCATATCAAGAGGAAAGATAATTCTGAGCCTTGAAGGCATAAAATACTGACTTGTTGAACTCTAGAAATTACACACACTCCTCTCAAATCCATTCACCCTTTTATGCAGAATTTTACCAGACTTAGTTACGCCTCAGTATTAGACTGAAAAAAGTCAATGTTTAAGAGGGAAGGCTGGTAGACACCAGTATTTCAACAGCAGGCATGCTATCCTTGCAACAAGCACAGTAATGACAGTACCATCTATTCCATTCTGGAGAGGCTTCCATATCAGTTGGTAAGTAGCCATTATTGCTGGGTCTACCAGTTGCCCCCTCATCACCGCTTAGGAATCTCTCTCACACATTTCCCCAAATCCTTCCACAGTACAGCAGCTGAACACTAGGAAACTTCTGGATTTCTGCTCCAGCTCTGCAGCTAGCCTCTGTTAGGTCTTGTCAGTGTCTTTACCCTACTTATCATCAAATAGTACAGTCTAAAGAGTCTGATCAATTAAGAATCAATGACTGACAAGTGAGGAGCAGTCAGATGTAACACTAAAAAGAAAATAAACAGTGTAACATTCTGGCTCCATTTTCTGGAGAAAGGCAAACGATCTAAAACTCCACTCATATTCTCTTCCGTGTATCATTTTCAAAGCAGACATCAAATACCGAATTCGATTCTTTTAATTACCTTCAAATCCATCATTATCAATGTCACCAAGATTAACTATAGATTCCCCAAATCTTGCAGCATATTTGTCACTTCCAGTGAGCTCTGTTTTCATTTCATTCATTACTGCTCCCTAGACAGAAAAGGGGAGAAAAGTGTCATCATAACACTCCCTGACAACTTTACACAAGATTTACCATTGTAATTGGATATGGATTTTTTTCTAATGCTTCAAACAAGTTGGACAAACTACAGACTGAGCTTTAGTACACACATCTCAGTTCAATTCAATAAATATTTATCAAGTATGTCAACACATATAATAGTATGATTAGAGCTCAGAGGACAGAAAAATTGTCAAACTCATGATCCCTAGCTTTGAAAATCCAATAAATCACTTTGATAATTCAATTTAGCAAATATTTATTGAGTTCCCACTAAAGGCAATACACTATGCAAAGACTGAACAGGCAAAAGAGGACAAGGCAGTGGGTGTATAAGACATACTCCCCTTCCTGAAGAAGCAGGGTTACAGGGAAGGCTTAGCACAAACATGTAAATGACTCAAGTACAAACTACTTGGTATCATCAAGAAGCAAGGACAGCATATCTAATTGTGAAAGTAAGGTCAGATTTCATAAAAGATGATATTCAAGGTGGCTACTGAAGGGTGGACATAATTTTGGTATATAGAGAGTACTATCAGCAAAACAAATTCCAAAGAACTTGGCTATTATAAAAGGTACATGTATAATGAAGGAGGCCAAAAACAAACAAACAAAAAACCAGATGGGAGTGTTTTGGTGTGGTATTTTGAATACTAAGGGAAATTTACTCTCAGAGAATAGGAAGCTACTGAAGTTACAGAGTAGAGGAGTTGGCATAAATGAAGCTGGCCTTTGGAACCTTAGCAATGGAACCGTAGCAATGAAACATGAATTGGTCAACTGCAGTCTCTTAAGTTGGAAGATGAGTTACTACATTAAGACATTCAATATATTGCAATAATGAGTCATTATAAGAACTACCAGACCTCTTTCCCAACTCTGATCATGTCACTCCTTTGTAGTAAGAAAAAAATCTACTCACTACTCATCATAGAGGATCCTTTCCTCTTCTTAAACAAGTCTACTCAGCATTCCCTAATCACACACAAGTTCTTCTGCTTGTGATTGTGAAACACCCTTCACCTTTTATTTTCCAACTACAAAACTCCTAAACTTGTCTTGTTCAAATAGTACTTCTCTGTGAATCCTTCTCGACCACAGTGAATTGCTTCTTCCATTTTGTACATGCTACTAACATGCTATTTACCATGTTGTATTCAATTCTTTACTCCCATGTTTAGGTCTTTTTCTTAATCTGAGGTTGTAGAGGTCAGGACTAAGATTATTCTCAGCTATTTTCATAGTATTTGTTCCATTTCAGATACACACTATTTTTTTTTTAATGAATCATCTCTATAGACAGAATCATTGGCACCAGAAACAGTAAATGATTTTTATCAAGAAATAAGGGATAAGAGGGCTCGGCTCCAAAGGAAATGCCTAATTAAGGGAGAAGGGAGAAAGGGCTCCCAGGAGGATGAGAAGGTACAGACCTAAAGCAATGGAATGGCACTGGAGTTCCCAGGAAGAGGGTTTCAAGAAGGGGTGATCACTCTTCAAGTATTCTCCAGTCAGAGGATGGTGACCAAGAGTTCTTTGGGGATGTCTGAGAGTTATTTTAATAGAAGTAGGTGGAAGCCAGATTCATTCAAGTATCATTCTTTCTTGAGCATTCAGAAACAATTACTGAGCACCCATTCCTCCACTACTCTTTGAAACCCTAAAGAAACTGCAGTAAACAAAATGGAAGATTCTTCTCTACATGGTGTTTATACTCCATTAGAAGAACAGACAATATAAAACCAGATGAATAAATAGGTATTGGTTAGTGCCATTTTAGAGAGTTAATAGGAAGTTAGAAGGGAACAAAGATCACCTATGTTAGAGGTGTTAAAAGCTAAAATCAATTATGAAATTACCCTGTGGTTCAACAGTGGTGCCTTAGGGTATGCATGAGCAAAGAACAAGAGGGTAGCCTAATGGGTAGGGCTCTTTACTTGCCCTTTAAACAAAAGAGATACACTTTAATCTGTCTTTTCTTGTTAGAATTGCTTAGGATTTCGATGAGAAAAATAGATCATATATCTCCCTATTTTAGGTGTATATGATACTTTATAACAGCTTTATGGAAATACTTTACAAAGAGGAGGAAAAGTATGCAGAATGAGGATGGCTAATATAAGAAGACCATTTATGGATAGGGAAATGTGAAATGCCTATGAAAAAAAAAAGTAAAGCCTAATATTGCTATTAAGGACATATGAGTGATCACTTTGTAAATAGTATGACTTTACTACTAAATTTAAGTTTAAACACAGTCTATGGATATCCCAGTTCATAAATAACTTTGCTGCTCTATATTTGGAATTTTGAAAATCTCTTAGCTTTATAAGACAGTATTTATCTTTTGAATCGTACAATGTTTAGTCTGATGCTTAATATAGGAACTTATTAAATGCTCTAAACCCATTAAGATTACAAATACCTTCTTGAAACAGATTTTTTTTGTTGTATCCTGATTAAAAATCCTGTGCCTTAAGAAATGACCCAATTTTCTCATGAATCCCTTCTTACTCTTAAATTAAAGGAACAGACCAAGATGACCCCATTAAGGCCCTATCAATTCTTTGTTTTGATTTAATGCCAAGAAGATAGACTGGCAAGATAAGGTCAGCCAAACTCTTTAAACTTAATTGTGAAGTGGTCAGTTTCTACTCCAAAGCATCCCCTATAATTTAAACCTCAACTGTAAGCGGTAATTACCTATTTCTACAATTACTGTATCTACTTTGGAATAAACTATGCCCGTTTTATAGTCTTATTAGGAATATCATCCACAAAAATCGTGCAAACTAACATTTTATCAAAACACATCTTGTTTCTTACTGTTTCCAAGTCAATAAAAGCATTTCATACTTTATCTTCTTCTGGTAATATTTTTAATTAAAGACATTCATGACAAAACCAGTAATAAACCCATATTTAGAGGGACATATAAAAATCATTCTTTCAAATTAGACTTGGATCATAATAAAACTAAAAGAAACTTCAACTATTTAAAGGACAAGATGTGAATAGAAAAAAATCAGAACAATTCATCCCCTGGTTCTGGAATATCAATATCAATAGCTTCCCATCCCCTGGCATGTTACATTTTTAGAGCATTTAGTATAATACCAGAGTTTTTACTTTCATCAGTAAAATTAGCCTAAGAATCTAGATGCAGAACTCTGGAAGAAGAGCTTCAGTTTCTCTCTCGTAACCCCATCAACAGCCTCCAGCTGGGGAACCATCAGACTCACCGAGCCAGAGTTGATGTACACGAACACTCTGCCTTCCTCCCTGATGACGCTCTGCATGGGCGCTCCCACCAGTAGGTCTGAGAAGCCATCTGCATTGAGGTCCACCGCACACACAGAAGCTCCAAAGTAAGAGCCAAGCTGCCCGAAAACAAAACCAAGACCCAGTCACCGGCGGGGGGAAAAAAATGCAGGGTTATTCACAAAAGCCCTCAGTGAGACTGAAGGTGGAGACATTCATTACCTTTTTTCCTTTCACTTCATGTAAGATATTTAGTTCTTTTGCATCGATGCTGAATATGTATGCCTGCAATTGGGAAAGGAATTAGAAAAACTCAGACTGCTATCACATTACAAAAAAAAAAAAATTTCTTCAGGTGATCAAAACATCAATTTTCATAACATGTTAACAGTTCAAATAGACTTCTGAAAATCCTTTTCAGAGGGATTCAAAAGGTTTAGGGGAAGCACATTCACATTAACAGGACTTCCTTGCCAAACTGTCTTCTCCAAAATGATGGTATCGATCCCCAAAGGCACAGCAAGTTTGTTTGCCTCACTTTTCAAAGTAAGGCTCAGAAAAGTTTAGTAACGTCTACACAATAGTGTAACAAAAACCAGAACCAGAAATAACATCTTCTTTCTGGTCTTACCCCAAAACACGCAGCTGTCTCAATATCCCATCATCTATAAACACACGAACCAGTTAATACATTCATTCCCTGGACATCCTGAGATCATTTTATTTCAGGGACAATTTACTCATAAGAAAGAAAAGCCTCATTTGACTTGTAGAATTTCTCCTTAAAGCTCTTCTAATAGATTTTTATCTGAAAGCCATTTCACCATGAAATGCAGAGCACGGCACATCAGGTCTAGCTTTCACTTCCCACCATTTTGGCAGTTTCTCCTTTATTACCTCATCTCTCCAGCAATACTGCTGAAACTTGGTGTAGAAATAAAGGTAAAGATGTAATTCTTACTTTACCAATCTGTTCATGTTGAGGGGCTCCTCCTACTACTTCAGTTGTATGTGGACTCCGAAAATGACCAGCTCCTACTGAGTATCCTTCAAATAAAGTGGAGAAAAGTGGGAGAGTTATTTGCAATGGGTAAACCATATCATCACAGATCCATTCATAGGAGTTATTGAGACTGAACTCCAAATGACTACAATAAACAGTTTTAAGAATATTTAGCTTAGCAATATTAAAACTTGCCATTTAGTCTAAGCTTTGAACAATTATTATGTGTTATGAAACTAGGCCCATGGCTTCCATGTCCAAGTCCTAGAAATTAAAGACAGCACTTTTACATTTGGTTAGTCTCTATGTAGTGCCAAGACATGCTAGCTTCTAGGATTACAACCCAAATATTTTGGGTATCTAAAATAGAACATTTTAAACTGTAAAAGAACTTCCTAAATGTCAACTTTTTCAACATGAAATCTTTCTATTTTAACAAAACTGTATTATGACACAAAAGGTAAAATATTTTATTGTATGACAAAAGGCATAATACCAAGTCACTTTTTTTTTTTAAGATTTGAGAGAGCAAGCAGGCATAGGAGCAGGAGGAGGGGCAGAGAGAGAGGGAGAGAAACCCTAAAGCAGACTCCCTGCTGAGTGCAGAGCCCAAAGTGGGGCTTGATCCAGAACACTGAGATCATGACCTGAGATGAAACCAAGAGTTGAATGCTGAACTGATTGAGCCACTCAGGCACCCCCAAATTACATTTTTTTTCCAAATTATATTTCTTATAACACTTCCAAATATCTCTCAACCATAAACAAGTAAATGTTGAATTATAAATGAATTCCCTCTGTTTGAAATGAATCCTTACTGTATGCATGAGAAAAATACTGCTTTTTCTTATTTGTAATCATTTCTGGGTATAGGCTGCTTACATTCAAAGCAAGCAACTTAAACAAATCTGTATTTCCTAAGAAGCTATAGAAAAAACATCCCTTTTACTGTTACAGAGGAATTAATTATACCAGGAAAATCTGGCGTTTCTATAGAAATACAGACTCTGAAGTGTCCTATTGCACAAGAGGAGGAGGAAATGGAAGGGG
This sequence comes from Taxidea taxus jeffersonii, assembly GCA_003697995.1. Lineage (NCBI taxonomy): Eukaryota > Metazoa > Chordata > Mammalia > Carnivora > Mustelidae > Taxidea > Taxidea taxus. The sequence goes on along the minus strand of ML106209.1, from coordinate 206,466 downwards.
AGGAGGAGGAAGAGGAGGGAAAGAAGATAAGAATAAACTCTGGGAAATATTCTAAGAACTTATGAGGCGAAGGTCAATGAGCTGTTTTTAGATCCGCATGCTTCATTATGCTACCCATTGTCTAGAATGCTGTCGACACCCCACTGACTTTCACTTGGCCCTTTAAAAAACTACAGTTACTCATACATGATTAAATGAATGCATGCGGAGTGCTTACACAAGTTCCTGGGATACAGTAAGCACTCAATAGATGCAACCTTTACAATAACAAGTTGACTACATAAAGATACAAGCTTACAAGAGTAAACTAAAGCAGGAATTCTAGTCTAACTATATAGTAATGATTGTAATTTACATATGTAAAGTATTAAGTTTCATAGATTATAGCCTTAAAGCAATAGTTACTGAACTTTTTAATTGCTACTGGCCAGTTTGATCTTTCAAAGATATTAGTAATCATAAGGGAAACTTGTATTGTAAGACTGAGATGACTGGAGTTTGTCAATTTTTTTTTAAAGATTTTATTATTTATATAACAGAGAGAGAGAGAGAGAGATCACAAGTAGGCAGAGAGGCAGGCAGAGAGAGATGGGGCAGCAGGCTCCCCACTAAGCAGAGAGCCCAACTCAGGCCTAGATCCCAGGATCCCAGGACCATGACCTGAGCCGAAGGCAGAGGCTTAACCCACTGAGCGACCCAGGCACCCGAGTTTGTCAATTTTTACAGTACCTAAGTAACTTCCAAATTTTACTTGATTATTTGTGTCTAAAAAAGCCTTGTATTTATTTGTAGTTATATTGTAGACAAAAAGAGAGCCAGTCCAATAAGATGATCCTGGGGCTCCCATCACAATTAAGTCCTAGAAGACAAAACAAAAAACAAAAAACAAAAAACAATTTATCATCAATTCAAAGTTTAATCCACCCCAAACCTCCTCCAGATATACATTTTTAAGTAAATAGTGATGAGAATGTTTTTATAATACATTTCTAAAATCTGAAATTTGATGAATTTAAAAACATACCTGAAGAAAGCCAAAAGAAGTCAGTTAACATATTTTCGTCTACAAGCACAATTTCAGAAAAGAAACTCTCACTTCACTCTTAGCAGTGGACTTTAAAATTGAAGCAAGAATCATGCAATACTAGACTAAGCTTTTAGGAGACAGGAAACAGGAGACAGTTTTTGTTAAAGTGAATGGTATCTGGGTAATTCATTGGTGTTTATTATGGGGAGAATCACATGCTGCCAAGAGTAAAAAGTGGACTTAATCTATTCCTATTTGCAAAGAGCCATTGACATTTTCTTAACAATGTTAGCTTAGAAAAAAAGAAATCCAGTGGAATTGGGGGGCATATTTGGTGATAAATCCAAATTTAGGAAAAGGAAACAAAAGGAAAGTTAGAATGAACAGATATATTTGGTCAAATATTAAGGCTTTTAGCAACCAAACATATTTAACATATTTCTACATTTCCTAAACAATACTGAACTCTTCAAAAGGTCAATTTAAATATAAAGTCTTTTTTTTAAACATAGCAAATAATATTTATGGAAATTGTTGACCCAAGGCTTGGTACAGCTTGACCACAGATTCAGAAAACACTCAGATTCTTAATGGGTTTTGAAGGGAAACTGGGAGATTTGGGGGTTGGATACAACTATGATAATTGATTGTACATCCTTGAGTGTTAGAGAAAAAAATAGAGCTTGTGAATAAGTCTAACTTAAGACAATAAATTTTTAAATCTCTTATTTCTTTTTTTTTTAAGATTTTATTTATTTCTTTGACAGAGATCACAAGTAGGCAGAGAGGCAGGCAGAGAGAGGGGCGGGGGAAGCAGACTCCCTGATGAGCAGAGAGCCAGATGCGGGGCTCCATCCCAGGACTCTAGGATCATGACCTGAGCCGAAGGCAGAGGCTTTAACCCACTGGGCCACCCATCCACCCTAAATCTCTTATTTCTAATAATTTAAATGAAAGATGTAGATTCATATGATTTTCTCCCTCAACTAGTAATTAAAAGTAATATATCTGAATAGAAATTTTAAACATCTAAATTAAAGCAAATAACAATAGCTACTTTCGATTCCCATCAAATAATGAGCACTGGGTGTTATATGCAACTAATGAATCATTGAACACTACATCAAAATCTAATGATGTACTTACATGTGGACTAATTGAACATAAAAACAATTCTTGATGCAGGCAGTATTCTTTAGTGTAGACTTTTAGTTGGTCTTACATGGTACAGTCATCTTAAATATTAACCTTTTTTCAAAATATATGTGGAATACTGAGTAGTAAAAATTAAGTTGTAATACACTCAATTTTAAGAGACAATTTTCATTAATTGTAAAGCATAAGGTCACAGTCTAAATCTTAAGAATCAAAATCCAATATGTAAACATTTAAAAGCTGTTTTTTGGACTATTACCTCTGTGTAAAAACTAGATATTCCAGCTTGACACGATGCAAAATTTTCTCCAAATTTTTTCACATAATCTAAAATGAAGTAGAAAACTCAGGATTTCATTGAAAAAATAGGCAAAAATTTGCATAATTTTATTAATCTTTTAAATCTTTATAAATAGACCTCTTAAGGTCTATATGTTATACTATCTCATCTTTAAAATCATCACTTTGATAAAATGTAATATCACAAATCTTTCATATTAATCCTCAAAGATATCCCTCCAAAACAGCAATAAAAAGATGGGTCTCTACCTCTTTTTCATGGGAAGAACACGCAGCATACACTCAAAAACACTATCATGTGCATATCTAAGACAGATGCAGGACTTGTAGCTCCTAGTCCAGGTTTGCATTTAAAATAGGTTTCCTAAATCGTGCCCAGCTGAACACAACAGGGAGTTAAGATCTGCATGGAGGTGGAAGGTCTCATACTACAAAGCCCTCATACACCAGATGCTTTTGGAACTTACTAGGAAGACAAAGCCCTGCTTCTCCTGAAGAACTGACCTAAGCAACTTCTATAAAAATAAGAATCAGGACCACATCTTTGTTTTGGCTTTGTTAACCAGAAAAATTAAGTAAATTGTTAAGTCATTTGTAAATACTAGTCCTGGCCATGATTTTTTCACTCCTTTTAGATCTTCCCTGACTTTTTTTTTTTTTAAACACATTTCCCCATTGTTTTAGGTGCTATACGTTTATTCCATCTTGAGTTTTTTTTGGTAGAATGTGGCTGGGGATAGATAAATAAAAAAATTCTACTCTGAAAATGTTTTAAAGTATAAACCATAAACCATTAAGAAAAAGAGAATGATAAACATACAGAACACTAGACTGAGTTTTATTTCAATTAAGAATTTAAAAATTCACCTTTTGTATTCTTAACACTCAAAGGCAAATTAGATATATTGTATGAGCTTTTCTTAGACATCACATACCACAGAGGACCCCCATATGAATTTGCACACATGGTCAAAATTTTGTCAAATAATAGAAATGCTCTTTGGATAGTGTAGTAATCATTTTGGTTAGAAAAAAGTAGAAAATGGAATATATATATATATACTGAGTTCTCCAAAGACATATTTTTAGAATTTTAGTTCTGCTACATTCACCCCTAATTTTAACATTTTAACTGTTTATGTCCTAGCCCTCTACATACACTACTGCTATCTAATGGCCTAGAATGTTCATGGGAAATCTTTTCAAACTTAAGATATCAATTCCTTGTCAAGGAATGCATGTGAATTTAAGAAAAAAAAGGCACAGTGGGTGGGAAAGATTTGCTTACACTTATATTTGAATCTTTGAATATTCTTGGAAGCTGAAGATAAAGCAAAAAATCTAAACAGTTCTCATCGTTCTTGTCAGACTTTTCAATCTCAAATTTTCAATCATAATTTCATGATTTTAAGTGTCTGGTATATGACAGGCATTAGATTTTTACAGAATTAAAAATATATTTAATGTAAAAGTGGATAATCATCAACTACATTCTAGAATTATTCAAATGTAACTGGACAAATTTCTATTCCTAAAAACATAAAGCACATTTTTTACTTTTTACATTTTTTTTTACTATAGCAATTGAGTAAGAAAATACTCTTGAGTAGTTAAAAAGAATACAGCTATTCTGAAGGTCTATCCCCCATCCTCTGTACATGCAAAATTGAAAATTAAAGAAAACAATTAAAGGCATTTACTTGTTTCTCTTGATCCAGTTAAAATCAAAATGATTCCTTACCTTGATAGCATGGAGCTATTCTTTTACTTAGTTCTGTTCGTAAATCAGAGGGCATTCCATAGCAAACACCCGTAGGGAGCTTATTTTCATTCTTTATATAAAATATATTTTTCCATCTATGCCCACAAGTCTAAATAAAACAAAAGTAGACCAAATGATGTGAACATCACATCCAGTATATCTGAATCCACAATGTTATCAGTGGACAAACCCTAATAACCTACCACGAGGGATCCATTTTCTCCTGGCTGTCTGGAAAGCGTGACCCCCAACCACTGATTGTCTCTTTCTTCCAGACAAGTCTTTCCACAAGGTTCTCCATTAGGGCTACCTACAGCATTTGAAAATATACTGTATCATTAGTTATCTTTAAGACATGTTATTCTAAGACAGCAGAGATAATAAACATGCTTATCCCCAAGTTTTCTCCTTCAGCCATGTACAAAATGCCCTTGATGCCTGCTTCTCTCACCTCTAGTTTGTTATGCTGGGCAACAGGACAGTTCTCACACCTGGTGGTTTGTGTTTGTAGAAATGACCTCTAGCAGGTAACATCCTGAGGAGATGGGTGACCAACATGACTGGGGTGGGGTTAGGGGAAGGAGGTGGTGAGAGACCAGTTAAACCCAATACGGGCTGTGTGGAAGCAGCTGCAGTGTCATCTGTGGCAAAGAATTTGCACCTTTGCTTTGATGTGTGTCTAGCATTACAGGCAACATTGCCCGAGCACTTTTTTTTTTAAAAGATTTTATTTATTTATTTGTCAGAGAGAGAGGGCAGGAGCGAGCACAGGCAGACAGAGTGGCAGGCAGAGGCAGAGGGAGAAGCAGGATCCCCGCTGAGCAAGGAGCCCCATGTGGGACTCGATCCCAGGATGCTGGGATCATGACCTGAGCCGAAGGCAGCCGCTTAACCAACTGAGCCACCCAGGCGTCCCTGCCTGAGCACTTTTTAAGACATTTCCTGGATTGAGACTTTAGGGGAAAAATGAGAGCAATATGGTCCTCAGTGCTTAAGTCTCAGTTTATAGAAGCTGGAAGGTGATAAGGAGCATGGGAAAGGGCACTGCGTCTAATTAGCATATTAATAATCCCTGGCATTTAAGACAAACTGCCCCATGGTTTACATTTAGTTTATTATGACTATGTTGAACAAAATAAAAAAGACCTGAAAAAACAGATTATTTCAGTAGTAAATAAAACACATCGGAAGGCATTTTGGCAAATATGAAGAGCCAGAAAGCCAAACACAAGTATTCCTGCTGGGCAACAGAGCACTTCTAAACTGTACCAGGGAAAGTGATCTTCCCAAAGGTAATTTTTTTTCTTTTGCTAGAGGGACTTCTTTGCTTTCTAGCTGGGATTCCATTAACATGATTTTAAAAAAAGGGATTTGGGGGGAAAGTTTAAGATGTAGTACCTTCAGAATCCTTCTTGCTGACTTCATTCCCATCCCCTTCAATTGCCCAGGGACGGTTCCCTTCCACCTGGGCTTAATTCCAAAGGGAGTTGTATTTGCATCAGGCTGCCTGGCTAAGGGTGTGGAACTCGTTTACTTAATTTTGAACACCAGTCCCTGGTACCATTCTCTACATCATTTGGCACCCTGTCTCCTAGAACCTTGATCTCTAGATAAAGCTTCCTGGGCAAACTTCTCATTTATGCCTATGTACCTAAGGCTAATATTTTGCGAGTTAGGTTAGCTGCAGTAAATGTCCTAGAGACATGTAGTTTTTCCAGGAGAAATTTTGTTTTAAGGAGAATAGAAAGATGTTTGTTACATTTTTTTCTCCAAAATGTTGTTCAGGACAAACAGTAAAACGCTTCAACACAGCTGAACTGAACAAAGTTTCCTAGTGTCTTCCCTGAAGATTCTGACTCAGTAGGTCCAGGTGAGCCCCAGACTACTCCCAGGTGATCCTCAGGGTCTGGGACCTTATTACAATAGGACCTGCATACGGTTTTTCCGGCCAGATTCTCACAGAATAAGGACTACTTCCACCAACTGGTAGCACCTGCGGGGAGCACCGGACTTGAGAACAAGTGAGAAGAGGTCTGAAAAAAAGAATGCTGGGGTTGATAAGCAATGTCAGCCTGGAATGAAAAGGGAGTTCGCTGTAGCCCAAACCTTGATAAAAGGTGGTCCAGATGGAAACATAAGGCTTCTTTGTTAAAATTAACAAAGGGAGCGCCTGGGTGGCTCAGTGGGTTAAGCAGCTGCCTTCAGCTCAGGTTATGATCTCAAGAGTCCTCCGATCAAGTCCCATGCTGGGCTCCCTGTTCAGTAGGGAGCCTGCTTCTCCCCCTTCCTCTGCCTGCCTCTCCCCCTGCTTGTGTGCTCCCCATCCTTCTTTCTCTCCTCCTCCCTCTCTCAAATAAATAAATAATCTTTTTAAAAAAATTAAAGAAAGGGAAAAAAGGAAGGAGAGCAAAGGAGGGGATAAAGACAACTCAGTGCTGGGTGCATAAGGTCTAACAGAATTGTTACTGTGGTTTCATGATGCCAACACAATGGAAGGAAAGTGAAAAGTGACAAACACAAAACTTTAACTTTCACTATGATGCCATTTTCAGTTTGACTTTTCACTGAGACTGCCAGTTATTTAAAAATTTTTTTATTAACGTCAAAATGGATAAATGGTAGACTGTCTACCCGAAGGTGAAATTCCTATTACTTATCACAACAGACACTTCAGTAAAATACCTTCTCGGACAATACCAAAGTCCTTCTAAAGTTATTGTCCCTTGGTTAACTAAGGCAGCTGAGCAAGAGGAAAATTAAGGTTAAGAGAAAAAGGAGGTCACAAACAACATCTCAGTGCTCCTCAAATGTGGCATATTTCATGGGCACTTTCATCACGATTGACACCATCAATTATACCCAATATTTAGAAACAAATTGACTGTTTCAGAGACGCCATCCTGGAGTTCAAATAAACACAGAGCCACAAAATATCATGTAAACTGCTTGAGGAAAATGGCCAAAAAGTTCTTATGTCAATTGTTAGTGCCTGTTTCTTAACTCAGCTCTTTCAGCTGTAAATTTTACAAAGATAACCACAGAAACCTCAGTGTTAAGCAGTTTTCTGGGGCTGCAGCTGATTCCACATCACATCAGGCCCACCAGGTGACACCAGCGAATCTTCATTGCTCAGAGCCTCATACACCAAAGCTACACCACTCATGTTCCTACTTTCTCAAGATCACTTCACTCTAGCCTTTTTCTCTCCATGTCTGTGTCTGCAAAGCTCTCAGACCTCTGGGACTTACACCAACCACCCCCTCCCTCTCCACCAGCTGCTGCTCGGGTCTTGGAACTGAATGACATTGCCCACTTTCCTGGTTCTTCAGCTTACAGATCATGGGACTTTGCCTCCTCGGGGATGGAACCAGTTCCTATAATAAATCTCCTATCTGGGACACCTGGGTGGCTCAGTCGGTTAAAGCCTCTGCCTTCGGCTCAGGTCATGATCCCAGGGTCCTAGGATCGAGCCCCGCATTGGGCTCTCTGCTCAGCAGGGAGTCGGCTTCCTCCTCTCTCTCTCTCTGCCTGTGTCTCCGCCTGCCTGTGATCACTGTCTGTCAAATAAATAAATAGCATCTTAAAAAAAAATAAATCTCCTATCTATCTACCCACCTACCACCTACCGACCCTACTGGCTCTGTTTCTCTGGTGACGGCGAACACAACTACCTTGCTTTCCTTACAACTATCCTACTTCTAGGACTTAATAATAACCTAATTCATTATGGTCAGTACCCCATCTTGTTCATCCTTATCACCCCTCAACACACAGCCCAGAACTGTGTGCTGATAATGGGGTCAGTAAATTAAAAAACAGCTCAAAGCTTCAACTGTGGTTTGACTAAGTTTCTTCTATTTGTGCTTTTGTGTCCTAAGATGTGCACAAAAGGAAGAATGCACAGGCATGAAGAAATTTCACAAAGTCATGAGACAATTATTCTTCCACATGAGGAATAAGAACTAATTCTGATAAGGGCTCAAACACACACTCATGTTCATAGGGGTTTCTCCTGCCCACTGCCTTACGTGCTTTTGCCACAGAGGCAGCACCCAACAGCGACGGTAATACCCAGATACTTTCAGCTCTGATCCAAACAGGATTAGTTCAAAGAACAGCCTCCTAGTCACTCAGCACTGCTGTTCTGGGGCTTTATTTAATTTCAAGAGACTTTTTAGCCTTTTCTCCTGTAGTGCTCGCAGAATCCCGTCAGAGAGGTAAACCGTTCGTATCATCCGCTCCTGCTCAGGTCGGTCTTCAGAGCTTTCCCTTAACCTTGCTTGCCCGAGGTCACGCCTCTAGAACGTGGTTCTCAGCCACAACTGGACATTAGGATTACCTGGGGGGAGTTTAGAACAAGTACCAACACCTGGGCTCCACTTCTAGAGCCACATATTTGATGCATCTGGATTAAAACCCAGACGTAAGAATTTTCTAAAAAGCTCCCCCGACAGGAGTCCATGTGCAATTGAATGTGTGCTCTACAATGTAAAGGGTTATGCCTTCTCCTATATTACATCCTCTTTGAAAACACTCCATTTTAAAAATAATTGTAATTTTTTTTGTCCTCCTTGGTTTCAGCTAGATATCAAAATAGGATATGAAATGTTGGACAAACTTTCTTCATGTGGAAATACAGCGTTTCTAATGTGGTCAGAAATTATTATTTTTAGAACTATCATGAGATAGTTAATTCTCTTGAATTTCCCTGACAGAACATCATAAATAAACTTAGATTATCTTTATATTTTATCCAAATGTCACACTGGAATGATTTATAATCTGGTTTTCAATCCAGCTCATACATTTCTAATCTAAACTCTTAGTAAATCACATTGGCTTCATAACTGAAAAAGGACTTTACATGGTTTAACATAAAAGAGGTCAGCAGAAATTAACACGTGATCATTTCCCACGCTTTTATACAAGTAGAATGACGAATCTTAGCACAGTTGAATGCATTTTCCCAGTAGATATTAAAAATATGAAGCCACATAAAACCATATTCTTTATTTTAAAAATTAGGCCCACTTTTCATTTTCCTTTTTTTAAATTTCATTTTTATTTATTTTTTATTTTATTTTATTCCTTTTTTTAAAAATAAAAGATGTATGTTTTTTACTTCAGTATTATATTTCCATCTATGAATTTTTTATCAGTCCATACACATGTCTATAAATGTGAATGAGCGGTTCATTTTGTCAGATGACTACAAAGACTGTTAGTACAAAGTCAGTTTGGTCCATTCTTCTCTATCCCTTTTTTGGTTGTTATACACATCACCAGTTCTAGTTTAATCGCTCCGAATGAGTGCCAAATTATGACAGACACTACGGAAGACTAGATGTTAAATCCTGAATGTCCCCTCCATGAAGGCAGATGGACCATTTTGTTGACTGTAGCATGTCCACAGCACAGAATGGGACGTTAAGTACAATAGGCAGGAACGAAATACAGGGAAGGATTCTGTAATCCATTGACTGTCACAAAAATCCTTTAGGAGGATATGTCTGCGAACTTTTCACCAAATTCTCAGGGATTTAAGCTTTGAAGAGGTCTTCTTCCTTCACTACTATTTGTCTCTACTTCTCCAAATATTATTCTCTTCAGTTTTAAGATAGTAACAGATGGTCTGAAGGGAAACAACATTTGCAGGTTTGAAGATCTTTACAGTGTGATCTGGGAGTAGGATAAATTAAGATGGAGAATCAGCTGGGGCCCACAGGAGGTACCTACGTCAGAGGGTTTCTGTGAGCATCTTGAGGAGTAAATAAGGTACCCATGGAGTGCTTGGGCCAGAGCCTAGCAGAGGAAGCAGGCAAATGTTCATCGATGTTGGCATTATTATTATTTTAAGGATTAAGCTAAACATGATTAAACTGCACATATGGCATGTCATATATCCTCCTCCGTAAAATATTTGTGGCCCATCACTGCCAGGCCTCATCATTCACGTTTAAGTCTTTTAATTTTCACAGCAGCAGCACGGGATGTTATCAATCCCATTTTCCAGAGGAGACAATTAAATCTGAAGGAAGTAAAGTAACTTCCTTGAATCCAGGGGGCTGATAAATGAAAAGGGTCAGAATAAAAAATCAAAAACTTGTCAGAAATCAAAGATCTCTGTTACTTTCTATTACTCTATCACATATACAACAGAGCTCTACAAGTATTTCAGAGATATGAATGAACTGAAATCAATTTCACTTTCTAAATCTTTTGTTTCATCGTAAAATGTGCATAATATCACAAATCTGCCCACAGGTTGTTCAGTCAACTTTCTAGTGCTCAAGAAAGATGGCACTTACCGAGTCCCTCTCTTGCCCTTCCCTTTTCCTCAATTTAGATCGGTTCTCGGTATTTTGGCATTACCACTGAGGAAGGCCAATGGGGAAAGATCAGACTTGCTGGCAGCTTCAGTGAAACATTTTGTGGGTGACGGAGCCTGGGACTTTTGGATGCAATGACATGTTTGGTTTATCTGCCTGAGTCATGGGGCTGTGGGTTCCCCATCGGCTCAGACATTTGACTGGCATTCTCAGTCTGACTTTCTAGCTACTACAATAACATACACACTTATCTGATCTTTGAAAAACATGACTAAATTTTAAGTTTCAGGAAAAGACCAATTCCTTTTTTTCAAGTTGAAGTTCTTTTCCATTGAAAGATGAGTCCTATATATCTCAAATTTTTCTTAAATAATTCTGAGACATGGATGAACACTGTTTTATTCTATGTTCTATAAAGGGTCACTTATTTAGGATATTTTTATTTGTAGAAACAATAATTACTGAGTACAAATAATTATACAATTCCTTCCTCTATTTAAATTCAGAGTATTAGAAAAACATATGCGATTAAAAGTGAAAATTCAATTTAACTGTGAAGATAATCAGATCTACCATTGCAGGGTTATGAGAATCATAGAAAAGTTGCCCTTGTGGCTACAAGACTTTCTGGCACCTAGTAGGTGTTCATTAAATGGGAAACGCCTCTGCTCCACAGTATCCCCACGTTGTGCTGACTTAGACTGTACCAGCAGAGGGCGCTCATGGCGCTGCGAGATTTAGCCAGCCAGCCTTCAGCTCTTTCAGCCAAGTGGCCCCTTGTAGTTTTTCTTATCAAATTCTAACTACTATTAAGTCTATTATGTTCACTACATTAAATGATGTACTTTTCCCACATACATAATAAAACCCAGTGGTGATATTTTAAAAAGATAACAGTGATATTTATGATTTCAATAGCAGTAACAATAATTTTAGGTCATGAAAAGTAAAATGCCAAGTTTTGGAGAAGACATGGGACGTGAGAATACTGAACTTCCAGGACTATTTCCTCCAGCTTCTCTGGAGTCAAGATATCAAAATAAGCACAAAGGAGTTAAAGATCAAAGTAAACATCAAAATTAAAAATAGAAATAGAAATTAGAAAATTAGAAATATAAAGTCCCAAAATATTTTCTTTCTAAAAAAATATGTATTTATATTTCATATTCTCAGGCTTCCTAGTCCAGATCTGATTATTGTTAGTAACCATGCACAATATAGGTGAGAAAGAGCTCAGAATCGTAGGCCTAAAAAGCCAGTGGTGTCAGTCCTCTGTTTCATTTTATTTAATATCCCCCTTTTTTAGTTTATACATTTTATTTATTTTACTTGATTGTATTCAGAAAGAGTTCAACACAGAGGTAGATATCCCCAAGCAGAAGAGCCAAGTTTTAGGGCTGCAATTTTATAAATCAGGGTTGATCCTCAGTCATCACTAGACCTCAAAATTCTAGAAAATCAGGTCACTTGTGACCTTAATTCTAGGTTCAATTTCTCCTCCCACAATAATAACCAATATTTATTACATGCTTCCTATGTACCCAAGCACACTTTTAATACAATTAAACATAAATATTAACTCATTTAATTTTCACTACATTCCTATGAGCAGATATTATCATCATAATCCAAACTGCACAGATGGAGAAGCTGAAACAAAGGGAGGTTAAGCATCTTGCCCAAAGTTACACCTCTAGTAAGTGGGGAAGGAAGGATTCAGGTAGACACTATCAGCCACCACCCTATACTATGTCACAGTGATGGCTATTAGTAGTTTTTCCTGTGAGGCAGGGAAAGAATCCAGATATTGACATTATCATAAACCTATATAAACTCTATTTCTATAATAACCTACTCTTATAACACTAATTTCCAATGTTAGAAAACAAGGAAAGAAAATTTTCTATTTCCATGGTTTTCAATTAATCTCTTGGACTTACGGATTCATATGAAAAACTATCACTCATAGATGGATACCATTTTGGGTGTCTTTGAAACAAGAACAATACAAAAATGTAAACTGAAAAAAAAAAGCCTCTAGGGAAAGCTGCTCTTACTTAACAGTAGGTGGTCATTATTGAAGCACTGGGCTTGGTTTGGAAATTTATAAGCTAGGATGGAGGAGGTCAGGGAGATGTGAGGTATGAAGTATATAAGAGAAATAAGAGTCAGTCCAGAACTCTACAGCATTATTCAACGCAAGCTCAGACCGAGATGAGGAGCTATAGATGTCAGAGGACATGTCCCTGTCCAAAGTTTAAAGGATGGGATAACATGTTAGACAATGATTTGTAGACAAAATAATGATGCCCTAAAGAATACCAAAAAACTTTCGCAAGACAAGAAGAATGGTATCAGGTGAGGTAAACCTAGAAAAATTTCACAAATATAGGATATACTTTGAAAGAATCTTCAACAAAAGGTGTAATTTTGAAAGGACATGCCTAATCCAATTCACACAGTTTTTCCTATAAAAGAGATCTGTCAAATAAGTCTACATGCTATTTCTGAACATATTTATTATGAGTTAGAGACTTCCAAATAATTTATACAAAAAAGATTCCTTTTTTTGTTTATAATTCTTGGGGGCATCAGAACAAACACAGCATCACTAAACACTTATTAAGTCTACTTCCATGTTCTAATTTGATGTTTCCAGCTGTCTTAAATTAAAAAAAAACCTATTTTTTATATATTATTTTTTTTATTTAAGCTTTTTAAATTTAAACATATAATGTAACCCCTCCTCCCTCTCCCAACCCCTCTCCCCCCCCACCCCCCCTCAGTTTGTTTTATGACATTAAGAGTCTCTTTTGGTTTGTCTCCCTCCCGATTCCATCTTGTTTCAGTTTTTCTTTTCCTACCACCTTAACCCCCACCCCTGTTGCATCTCCACTTCCTCATATCAGGGAGATCATGTGATAGTTGTCTTTCTCCAGTTGACTTATTTAGCTAAGCATAATACACTTTAGTTCCATCCACATCATCGCAAATGGTAAGATTTCATTTCTTTTGATGGCTTCATAGTATTCCATTGTATATATATCACATCTTCTTTATCCATTCATCTGTTGATGGACATCTAGTTTCTTTCCATAACTTAGTTATTGTGGACATTGCTGCTATAAACATTCGGGTACACGTGCCCCTTTGAATCACTACGTTTGTATCTTTAGGGTAA
>ML106209.1:134072-192612 GCA_003697995.1 Taxidea taxus jeffersonii | reverse complement strand
TGAGGAACCTCCATGCTATTTTCCAGAGTGGTTGCACCAGCTTGCATTCCCACCAACAGTGTAGGAGGGTTCCCCTTTCTCCACATCCTCGCCAGCATCTGTCACTTCCTGACTTGTTCATTTTAGCCAAAAATCCCTATTTTTTAAAGATGGTCAGTTCCAAGCTCCATGTCTCAGGAGTGGGTATTATCGTTCAGATTGTCTGGTGTGAGCCGGAAGAATCTTTGGAACCCAAGACTGGTCCAGACTTCTGGAAATGGAGCTGAAGTGTATAGGAGAGGAATCACTCAAAATCTGATAAATGTATCCATCCATTCCACATTTATTGAGCTTTTACTATCTGCTCATCAAAACTAGCCAGAACTGGCTCAACTAATCAGGTGTCAGCTCTTCCAGGAAACCTTCTGTCATTATTTAAACAGTTTCTTCTCCCCACTGTATCTCCATCATCACGTTTAATACATATTCTCATCACTAATGATCCAATGTTTACCTGTCTCTCTTGTCATCTAGAGTGAATTCTTTAAGGGCTTCAGCCAGGTCTTACTCAACTTTCTATTCCTACTACCTAGCATAAGTAACCAATAAAAGATATTTAATTAATGAAGGAAGAATCCAGATAAAAGTGTTGTTCACACTTGCTACCAATATTTTCTTACTCCTCACTTCTCAACCCTCTGCCGTCTGGCTTCGCCACTGAAACTGGTCTTACTAAGCTTACTCATGAACTATTTCTCTCTATAACCAATGAAACCTAAGCTCCTACCTTGCTTGACCACTTGGCAACTTTTGATACTGCCAACCATTCATCTCTTCTCAAGATCTCTCATCCTTTGATAATGCCACACTGACCAGATCTCCTTGCTACCTCTTTAGCTTCTCCTCAGTACTTTTTTTCAGGCTCCTCTTTCCTTCTCCAGTTGTTTGCAATCATGGATGAATATGGGTATCATCTGGGGACCTTTGGAAACCCTAATGTCCTACTAAGCATTCTGTATTCCATTCCATTTTGTGTGTGTGTGTGTGTGTGTGGCTTGGGGGAAGTGGTTTCCACCAACAAGCAATTCTCTGACCCTCGCTGGGTGCTCTACAATTCAATTCAATTCTGACACTATCTGGTGATAGCAACAGATCCCACACGTTAAGGATTCAGTCCTACAAACTGTCGCATTCCCAATACACACACACACACACACACACACACACTTCAGATGTCCATTAGAAGTCCAGGTTGTCACCTATACTTATAACCTGGCTATCAGAAGTTTCAACTACCCCATCCCTGGGTTTGATTAATCTGCTAGAGCACCTCACAGGATTCAAAGAGGCATTTTACTTCCTAGATTACTAATTTATTATAGAAGGATATAACTCAGGAGCAACCAGAAGGGAGAGATGCACAGGAAAATGCATGGGGAAAGGGTATGGAACTGGCAATTTCTCTGAGCTCTCCACTAGTCCCCGAATCTCGATGCCTTTACCAACCCAGAAGCTCTCTCAGCCCTGTCCTTTTGGTTTTTATAGTAGCTTCTTTACATAGACACATGGCTGATGAAATCACTGGCCATTGGTGATTAATTCCATGCCCAGCCCATCTCTGCATCCTGGAGGTTAGGGGGTTGGATGGAAAGTCCCAAGTCTCAAATCACATGTTTGGCTCCACTAATAACCAGCCTAATCCTTACATGGGGTCCAAAAGCCACCTCACTCACAAAAGACATCTTTGTAGCTCTCTTCACTTAGAAAATTCCAAGAGTTTTAGGAGCTCTGCACCAGAAACAGTGAATAAGACCAAATGATATTTCTTTTTTTTTAATTTTAAAGATTTTTATTTATTTGATAGACAGAGATCACAAGTAGGCAGAGAGGCAGGCAGAGAGGTGGGGGGAAGCAGGCTCCTTGCTGAGCAGAGAGCCCGCTTTGGGGCTCAATCCCAGGACCCTGGGATCATGACCTGAGCTGAAGGTAGAGGCTTAACCCCCTGAGCCACCCAGGTGCCCTGACCAAATGATATTTCTTACTATAAATCACAATGTCACAGCTACCTAGGCCCACCTGCAGAGATTTTATCTGTTTAGGATGAGCACAGGTATTATTTTTTTTAAGATTTTATTTTTTATTTGAAAGAGAGAGAGAGCACACAAGAGAGCATGAGTTGGAAGGGAGGGGCAGAGGGAGAGAGGGAGAAGCAGCACCCCCATTGATCAGGGATCCCAAGGCAGGCTTGATCCCAGGACCCCAGGATCATGAACTGAGTTGAAGACAGATGCTTAACCAACTGAGCCAACCAGGTGTCCTGAGCACTGGTATTCTTTTTTTTTTTCCTTTTAAGATTTTACTTATTTGTCAGAAAGAGAGAGAGAGAGTGGGCACAAGCAGGGGGAGCAGCAAGAAGCAGGCTCTCAGCTGAGCAAGGAGCCTTATGTGGACTCGATCCCAGGACACTGGGATCACGACCAGAGCCAAAGGCAGACGCTAAACTATTTGAGCCACAACACCGCAGACTGCCATGTAGACCTCTCCTGCCCTTTACACTCATACATCCAACTGATTATTAGATATCTATTTCCATGTCTTCCGTGGACAGCACCATCTTCCATCCAACAGCCCAAGTCTGAACCTTGGGTAACATCTTTGAAACCTTCCTCCCTTTTATCTCTCTCATTTAATAATTACCAAGTCCTGTTGAGTCTGTCCTCTAAACAGCTGTATTTGCTCCTTCTGGCTGCCACTGTCTTAGAAAAAGCACTTATCATATGTAGCCTAAATTAAAACAAAATCTTACTACAATTGTTTCTCTACCTTCAGCCCTGACTCATTTGCTCCAAAGCATTCCCTACTCTGCAACCAGAAGTATCTAAAACACAAATCTGATCTGATCAAACCCCATGATTTGAGTGACAAGATCTTTAATTACTTATGGAAAGTTCATACAGCTCAACCAGAGCTCACAAGGTTGTATAAAAATAATCCCTGCTTAGCTCTCCCACCTACCATCCACTTCACACTCCACACTCCAACTGTATGCATTCTTCTTTTGTTTTAAAGATGCCATGCTCTCACAGACCAGGATCTTCACAAACATTGTTTGTTCTGCCTGGCACCCTTTACCATAAACCTCCTCTTCCAGCTAACTTCTGATAGATATTCAGTCCTCCACTTGAACATCAATCCCCCAGGAAGTCATCACCTTATTTTCCTAATTAGATCCTCTCACCATGCTTTCCTTTAAAAACCTATCCTACAGATTCTAACCCTGCTTGGGGCAAAGACCATGTTTCTTTTCAAAGTCCAAGTTTCTGGCCTTTTGGCACCCTTCAGCAAATGAAGGAATGAATAAATGACCCACACATACAATGGCTTGCCACATCTCGCTCTAGGATTGTTGCCTTGGGGAGATATTTGGAATCATTAGGAATATTACTCAGTGATAAGGTAAACTTAAAGCAAAAATGAAATGCATTTAGAAAACCTAAGCTCTCAAATTAGGTGGAAACTATTCTTTCAGAGATGGAGTTTGGGACATTGCTGGAAATCAGGAAACTTAATTCTGTTAACATGATAGTTTATTAATGAAGCTCTCTGTCTTGATTTTCTGCATAATTAGAACCTATGTTCAGGGGCAATTTTTCAAAATGACCTGAGTGTATCAGTCTCAGCTTCATAAGGTACAATTTAAAGAGTACTGCAAATGAAAAAGAAACATATCAAGAACATATTTGAAGTTTCAGCAGTGTGAGGTTTGCCTTTTAATGTTAAGCTAATAATTCTTGCAAATCAGGCAGAAGTGAGAATGAGGTAATCATTAGTTTAATGATGCAATGCTAGTTAATTTCTTCCAAAGAGGTTGTGTAAAATAACCCCTGAGGTTGGCTAGGGTGATTTAATTCTAGAAAGAAATCTAATGGGGAATAATGATGACCAACTCATGATGGATCATTGTTCTTTCTGGTAAAGAGAGGCATAAGCAAGAACCTTAAAGGTCTAGTAACTATGCAGCACTTGGTATGGAAAAGAAAAGTGAAAGTCCTATTCATTTATGCACAGATGCTTGGAAAGCACCTGTTAAAAAGTTAGTGTTTTTTTTCATGCAGGGGAATTATATTTCTCTAGAACAGTGGTGTCCAATAGAAATTATAAGCCACATATGAAATATTTAATTTTATGGTAGTCACATTAAAAAAGTAAATAAAAATAATTTTTAAAATAAAATATACTTCATTTAACCTCACATATCCAAAATATTATTATTTAAATATGTAATCAGTATTAATTTTAAAATACTTATTTTGACTTATAATTAACATCTAAAGAATAAAGGAGATGTTTTATATTCTGTTTTTTTGCACTAAGCTTTGAAATCCATCATTTAATTTACATTACAGCGCCTCTCACCACAAACTAACTATATTTCATGTGCTCAATGGCCACAAGTGGATACTGGCTACCATAGTGTGTATGTGTGTAACTGTAGACTCTATTACTCAGGCGTGTGTGTGTGTGTATAATGTTATTAGTGGTGACTCCAAAGTAAGAAGAGATCTGGATGTCTTTTGAATGATCAAATAAAGACAATCTTTTTAGTATAATTTTATAAACATTTATGTATTTTATTATGTTCCAATTCTCTGAATATTAGTAATCCATGGAAAGTCTATGATTCCATATAGTAATGGAATCATTATTTATAATGCCTTAATTTAACAACCACCTGTGATCAAAGTTTCCTTTAAAAAAGCCTCAGCAAGGGCGCCTGGATGTCTCAATCATTAAGTGTCTGCCTTCCGCTCAGGTCATGATCCCAGGGTCTTGGAATCAAGTCCCACATCGGGTCCCTGCTCTGCAGGAAGCCTGCTTCTCCCTCTCCCACTCCCCTGTTTGTGTTCTATCCCTCACTGTGTCTCTCTGTGTCAAATAAATAAATAAAATCTTAAAAAAAAAAAAAAAGCCCCAGCAAGGATACAGAATGCCTGAGTGGAAAAGCAACTGGATGTGTGAAATCACTATAGCCTCCTCAGACACAGCATGTTTGGGAACAAGTCTGGGCTCGGACCCTCCTATGGGGAAACCACCTTCCTTTGGTTCACAGAGGGAAGTACCACAGAACTGAGGGGAGAGACACTTTTCAGTGTGTAAGATACTCTCAGGGAGGTGGAGGCAGCCTGTCTGCATGCAGGACCAAAAGCACCTCTTCACAAGTCAATTCACTTCACTAAAAAGGGTATCTTACTCTCACCACCTTACACCCTGAACGTTCTAGATAAATGGGCATCTTCTGCTCATTTCTGATTATGGCTACAGTGAATATACCACAGCCTGTGACAACATTACCCAGGGAGGGTGGCATGCAATGGGGGGGGGGGGGTACCGATCTCTTCCAAGGGAGGAGTCCATCTGAGTCAAGCTTTGATGTGAAATTCTAACTGAGAACTAAAGACCAGTCCGTGTGGATAGTATTGAACCTATTAGGAGGTGGGCACCATTTTAAGAGATCTTCCAGCTTCCTCTCCTTGGTAGTCAGTTAAATCATTCCAAAGGAAAGGAAACACCTTACTGACATGGCAGTCATAGCTCCATACTTAGTGACTACTGTAAGACTTTACCAGTTGGGCCCATAAGAAAATGTTTTTCACCATGTTTCACCTCAACAGTTACCTCTTACTTCCTACATTTAACTTTTTGTTTAGTTCACTAATTGCCCCTATTTATTAATTTTATATTAACCTCAACCTAACTATAGCAGGTAACATACAGATATAGTTTTAAGTAGAACACAGGGACAAAAAGAAATAAACGCATACTTTTAAAATACCTGTTATATGTCAGGTATCAAGCTAAGCATTTTCTATACAGTATAGCTACCCTCACTTGAGACAGGATAACTGAATCCATCCTCAATCTGTAGAATTAGAGTACTGTACGTGTCCATAGTTAACATATTTTTTTCTTAAAGCTTTTCCACAGAAAATATTACACAGTCCACAAACCTGATAATCTTTAAACGTCTTTCACTACCAATTTATTGTTTTTAGTGTTTCCTTTCTGGACTTCATCCCCAACCCCCTATTTTATAGGTTCAGGTTACTTCTGAGATTGTTCTGAATAGAAACACACAATTTCTTTATTGAAGGAATAGAAGATATATTGTTTAAGATGTTCCATGAGAAACAACTTTAGTCAGTTCTTTTGCAAATATTCCAAGCTATTACCACAGCTAGAGGTGTTTCAACTGACTGACTGACCAGAAAACTTGTCTTCCTTTTTGCCTTTTATGTCAGTCAACACCTTTTTTTGTCGACCAAAACTCTGAAAACTAAAAATGTCATTCAGCTTATCATTTCTAATTAGGTATCTTATTCATCAAACCTTCACTTTGCCTTTATTCATTTATCCATCCAAAAATCTTCACTTAATTCCTGTTTCTGGCACATCAACCATGTGCATATTGTTCTGAGAATGTGTCTATATTCAATTCCTTAGCTCCACATGCCCCCAAATTTAGGTTTTCCTTCCATTTTAACAGGCATTAGTGTCTCAAATTGTGTGTGATATTATGACATGATCTTTCCGGTTAAACACAGACATCTAGAAATAGATTCAGTGCCCTTCCAGACAGGAAGTAGGTGATACCAGTAGTTACAAGGCCATGGATCAGGAAACAACAGAAATGAAACTTTTCCTTGCTGAGACTCTGTCAAGATACTCTGGCAGATCAAGCTTGTCTCTCCCACTCCCTAATTCTTCATTCCACTAGTCTTTCATATAAGGAAAATTATGCTTTGAAGAATTGTTCCAAATGGATAGGTCTATGAACATCATGCCTTCCTAGTGTGCCTTTTGGGATGGAAGAAACTTAATGAGAGGCTAGCACTGATTCCACATGCTACATACAATTGCTAGGCTTTTCTGGATGCTGTCTGAGTTGTGCATACTCTCTTTGAATTCATTCACAATGAGGGAAATCATCTTCCCAGCTGGAGTAAGCAAAGACTACTATAAAAAGAAAAAGGTTTAAAGATGCAGTAGCTTATCCCAAAGGTCTATTTATGCAAAGATAAATGTGAAAAAAGTACCAATTGTAACCTTTTATTCACCATTTGTAGATGATGTATCAGCTTGGCAGACAACATGTTGGACTCTTCATATAATTTTATTTGTACTGAAGATGCACAAAGGAAAGGAAAGGGCCTGGACTTTGGAACCAAGCTGACTTGATTGACTTGAGGTCCCATCTTTCCCTCATTAGCTGGGTAACTTCAGGAAAAATACTTGCAACCCTCTGAGTCACAGAGCCCTCATGTGTAAAGTAGGAACAATGCCAACCATGACCCAGTGGTACTTTTGGGGTGGAGGGGGCAGAAGCAACATACATACCAAGGTCTAACTGTTTAGAACAAGATAGGTCTAAATTAATATCAGTTCCCCTTTCTTTCCCCACGTGTCTGTGCAAAACAACTTTGCTTTTGGCTTTGAAATGCAAACTTTCTCCCCCATCAAAATACACTTTTTCAAGTTGTCCACCTAGCTAAGAAGAGACATTAAGAAATGACTTCAAGTAGAGTTATCCATTTAACATGAGAGTTTTGGGAGAGAAAAATGAACAATTATACCTCATTTTAACCATAGTAACAATGGAGATGCCAGTTTTTCCTTGTGCTCTACTTTTACATTTCATATTCTATACAAAATGATAACATTTTCTTTTTTTAGAAAGCCCTCAGGCTCAATGACAGGATATGGGATCAATTCCAACTGCTATTCCTCATCTGCCTCTTAGCCTGATCTTTAACAAGCCGGATAGGTCAAAGATGGAAAATGCTTAAGTGATGGCCTAGCTGGATCCTGTCTTCAATGTGCTGAGAGACTTTAAAACGTGTTCTACATAAGGGCCAGAGAAGGAGAGGTGAAGAGAATGTATCCAAAGAAACTTTCCTCTCCATAGTTTTGCCAGGGTACTCCAATCGTCCTCCTAAGCAAAAGGGAGAAAAATATTGACAGAAAGAAGGGAATCACTTTTGTTTTAACACGGTTAGATGGTTTGGAGTGAAGAGTGAAAATCAATCATTTTAGACTAGAATTAGGCAACAATGAGTTCTTCCAGGACATATGCTAGTTCCCCCCTGGTCCCAGACCCAACTCACCCAGCTGGAGCTGTTCGCAGTTCAGGTCTGGATTCTTTCCGATCTTGCATCTGTAAATCGCGCCGGGATTGACCACTGAAGCATTGGCAAGCCAACTGGCCGTGGGCGCCCCCACTACCAGCCTAAAGCGAGAAACGTGCACGTGCGTGCGGACGTGAGCTGTGCTGCCCACTGAACTCCTAGTCTTCACGACTCGCAGCGGGCAGGGGGGCCGCTCCCCCAAACCTCCATCTCCGCCCACCACCTCTCGCACCCAACCCGCCACCCCCAACTCGCAGCTCCTAGAGCCTCGCGCCAAGACGCACCCTAGGCGTGCCACCCCGAGATCAGTTAGCTGCCCGAGCGAGTGGACCGTCCAGCGCTGCCCTTCTAGCTCCTCCAGAGGAAGGAAAGTTTGAACTGGGCAGGGAATCCCTCAGGCGCCGTTCCCTCGCGGCTCTCAAATGCCCAAAGCTCCCAGTCCCACTCCACTCACCATCGGTTCGCCCCGTGGCTATGCAGCACCACCGAATAGCCGAACAAGGTGTTGGGGGGGCCCTGGTAGAGCAGCGCGCTCTCGGTGTCCACGTTGTAGGGGCGCCCGGTCGGGACTCCCAGGCACAGCCACAGCAGCACCGCCTCCCAGACGGCGGCCCCTCGGGGACCGGGCCCGCACCTCGCTTCCCCAGCCATGCGCTCTCGGAGGAGAACATTCAACACCAAACAGCCACTGTCCCAAAGTTGCGCGGAATGAGACGGTCGGCCAAGGGGAAGAGCGCCCCAAGAGAAGTGCAGCGTGTCCGGCGCCGGCGGGCGAGAGGGAAGGAGGGAGGGAGGAACACACAGAGGAAGGGAGGGGAAGTCGGGCCGCCGCGGGCGGAGCAATCGAGGCTGATCTGGGATGCAGCAAGCCCGCCGGGCCCACGCCCCGCTTCTGCCGCCGAGAGCTGCGGGTGTTCGCGCGGTCCCGGGGCGCCGGCCTCTGGGTGGGGTCCCGGGCGTGGTGCAGAGGCACAGGACCCTGCGCGGTCTCGCCCCCACTCGCGGCTGTAGGGGGCGCTGGGGGACCTCCGCTGCGCCTGATCGCGTCCGGGCCGGGGCCTCCCAGCCCGCGGAGCGCGGGGTGACTCTGGACTCCCCGGCTTTGCCGGAGGGGAGCTGGAAGGGACACGGGGCTTCTCCTTTTAACCGTGGTTAGGTCCGGCTGCGGAGCGGCGTGGCCCCAGCCTGACCCGCGCGCGCACCACGATGAGCACAAGATCTCCGCGGCCTGCCTGGTGTGGCCCAAACGAGGCCAGTCACAAAACTCGGGCACCAGGACGGAGGCCAAGAACTGTCTGGATCTTTCGTGGATAAACTCTATCTCTGGTAGTGGTGGGGGGTGGTGAGGGGCGGAGAGGGCATAAACAACCACAAGAGAAATTAACCAAAGGGCCACAAATTAAAGCCAAATGAACAAAAAGAACTCCCTGAACGCTCCGGAGGGAGGCACGCTCTGGAGACAAAGACATTATGGCTATTCGTTTGAAAAGCCCTGCAGCCTTCAGTGCCCACTTCCTTCCTCCCTATACTTCTCTAAAGTCAGGGCTGGGTTCCAGAGGCTGAGAAGGGGTGAGGGGGCCAAACTGGATGGAACAGGTTTAGGCCTGGCAGAGTCCAACGTGGGGCTGGGTTAAGGAAGCACTCACTAACTCGGCCTCACTTTAACGGGTATCTTGGGCTGTTTCTTGATGCTCCTCCCTTCCATGCACCCATCCTTGCCGCTGGATACACCTGCCATCAGGGGTGTAGACCCAGTACAAGGTCAAGAGAAAGCCATAATGAGCCCCTGAAAATGCACTGGCGACCCACAGCACGGCAGACCAGAACCTGGTTGACGATTTTTATCCCAGTGCTATCCAGATGTTCTTCAAGTTCTAGAGCAACTAGAGAGACGGCCATAGCCCGTTAGGCAGGTATTTGCAGGAGACGCAGATCCAGCTATTAATTGATACTATATGAATAAAAAGAAAGAAAGAAAAGGGATTCATTACAGCCAACGGAAACAGCGCATCTTCGGTTATAATGGCAGACACATCATTAAAATACTTGTTCCATCTTCCAGCATATTTACTGAACAGTTACTATGCCAAGCCCACAGGATACCTCAGTAAGCAAGGCAGGACAAGCCTTCAGGAAAATTTTCAGCCAACAAACTTTTGCTAACTAGAGAAAGTTCTGAATGATTTAGGGACACTTACAAAGAGATCTGAAAGCCAAAGAGGGGTAAGTTAGGCTGAGCAATCTGAGAGGAGGAATGAGGGATGATGCTGGCAGGGCCAGATAGAGGAACTGGCAGACCGGGTCTGGGCTGGAGCTTTTAGCTGCCCACACACAGGTTAGTACTACAGGAAGATGGCTAGGGAAGGAGGGACATATCATGAACCTCCTAAACCAGGTTAGGAATTTTTAACTCTCCGTTGGGGTGGATAGGAAGCAGTTGTAAGATTTGTCTTGGGCTTCAGTTGTGTAAGGAAAAGACTGAAAACCTGATTTTGTAGGCTTCCTGCAACAGTAGCTGTCAAGATGGTGGTAGCCTACACTAAGAAGGAGGGATACAGGAAAAAATAGATTCGAGAGATATCTGCGAGATAGAACCCAATAAGGTCATAGTATTGGTAAATATGAATGCAGAGCTGAGACAGAGTGAGAGTGTGTGAGTTTGGGATCTGGTTATATGGTGCTCATTCAAAGAGAAAAAAATGCACAGGAAGAATGAGGTTATGCCGGTGCGTGTGCACGAGTGTGAATGAGGACGATGGGCAGGCACCTGTGAACTGAGTTTTAGACAGGTGGAATTTGAGATATCTGTGGGGTGTTAGGATATTCTACCCAATTACTTTTACTCTTTTGTCAACAGTAACACTCTCTCATTATTTGCAACAAATAAGAGGCAAATAATACTATGTGATAAATATATTGGACAAATGAAATGAAGTGGCTTCCAGAAAAGTAGCTATCAGGGCCCCTGTTGAAGGGTCCTGCTCTGTTTTCCCACTCAGGGTGTATTTCTTTCTGAGTAGATCAACATACTGATTTCAACCAGATTCTACGACTAGGTCACATTGTTACCACTCTGAAATGAGCAATCCCTCTCCTTCTCACCCACAACATTTTCAGTTGAAGCTCGAGAAACAGATATATCAAAGGCACTCCCACACCTCCCAGACTCCAGCCATGCCATTGACCTGAACACTTTCCTCTTTCTTTCCCTTCCCTCACCAAACACTTATACAATGAAATCGACTCAACACAATTTTTTTCATAGCATAATCAAGAGGAGTAACAGTCCCTAGGACACTTGTTGGGGCACGACCTTATTTCTGTGAGTGTGGTGATGATTATGGCTATAATTCACCACCTTTCCAGAAACAGCTACCCATCAGTACTTCATACTCTGTATTAGTCTGACTTTCCTTCCTCCAAGGCTTAGAGAGAACAGCTCAGTTTTGTTAAGTCAAGAGGAATAAAGGGTGTTTAATGTTGCCTGAAGATACTGTTATCTCTCTAATAACTGCCTTTGTAGGCAAGTGTGAGAATCATGTGGGGGGAGGAGGATAGATGGGTAGAAGAGGACAACTTTTAAAATGACTTATGCCTATTCCTCACCTTCAACTGAACGTAAATAAGCAGTCATCCAATTAATACCTGCTGTTTGATCAATAGGTTATAGGTGGCCACTGTGTGCCAGGAGCTGCTTCAAGGCCTCAAATAAAAGTAAAAGATGAAATTCAAGTAATTTCTATCCTTGGTAAGAGGTCTTCCCCAGTAGAGAAGATTCTAATATGTATGGGCTTACCCAGCTTCTCAGAATGAGCATTTCTCTTCCTCAAAATTCTCTCTTCTAGGGATACTACCTTTTTGAGCCACCTTCTGCCTCCTGAGCTCCAGATTCATATGTTTTACTGCCTACCTGACCTCTCTACTTAGAGGTCTAGTGGGCATTGTGAACATAACATACCTAACACTGAGTTTTGTTCCTCACTTGAATCTAAACTATTCCTTCACCGAATCTTTTCCTTTCTAATAAACAACACTCCATCTGCCCAGTTGTTCAGACCAGAAATCTGGAAAGTAATCCTTGACTTCTTCCTCTCTCTAGTCCCCATACATAATCCACCAATCATCAAGGTCTATCAATTCCCTTCAGACTATATCTCAAGTTGATCTGTTTATCTTCTTCTATCCTTCTGTTATGTCCTGCTGTCCTTCTGTTCTGTCTCCTGGTCCCCTCTTCCAGGCGGAGAAATGACACCTGGGTTTTTCAATAATCCACTACCTGGATTCCCTACTCATCCCTCCCTACACTATCAGTCAGAGAAGCTATAGTGAACTTTCAAAATTCTAAATCAAATCATGCATGCTACTCCCTTGCGTAAATCCTTTTAATAGTTTCCCTCTGCTCTTCTAGTACAAACTTAACGTGGCCTACAAAGACCCAATGATCTGGGGTCTGACTACTTTGGACACTTGCCATCGGCCACTTGCCCCGGTCATGGTGTTTTGGCCACCCAGGCCTTCCTTGATTTCTCTAAGTGCATTGAAGTTTTTTCACCCTTGGGGCTTCTGTCCATATTGTTCCCTCTGCCTGGACATACAACCTCTGACTTTTCACGTGATTTCCATCTTTCTTCAGCCTTAACCTAAAGGTCTCCTCCCAGAGGACTTCCTTGCCCACCCATTTAAAATAGGTCACCACATTGTTCTTTCATAGGCTATGCCGTTTATGCTCTTTGAAGCCTCTTAACTCATAATCATATATGTATTTGCTTTTTCATTTTGTCTTTCTCTCTAGAATATGAACATAGAACACTTGTGTTGTGTTGTTGGAGTTGTTCACCCCTAGATCTCCAGCACCTGGTACCTGGCTGTCACAGAGCAGGTGCTCCATAAGTGTTTTTTGAATGGTTCTTGCATGATTTGAACTTTTTACATTAGTAATGTCATAAACAGAGAGAAATATGAATGTTTACGAGTTTATTTTCGTGCATCATTATATGCAAAACAATGTGTTACATCCCTTAGGAGATGCAAAGACATGTCAAGTTAGGTCCTACTCTCAAGCAGCTTATAGTTTTCAAGAAGACAGACGACATGCTTTAGAGAACCAGTCAATATAGTCAATTGTGAATGTCATAAACATTGCAGGGGGGAAGGGCCATTGGTTGAGAGCAAATGGTGTTGGCATGAAGGGCAGTCTCGAGACCTAAATTTAGGTAGAGTGTGTAGGGCAGAGGAAATGAAAGAATTGGTACAATATATTGGGGAAAAATTGACATGATTTGGCAAGTACAGGTAATATGGAGAAGTAAGGTATGATAGGCATTTTTAGGCCAGGTGACTGAGACAATGGTGATGCCATGAAAAGCAACACGAAAAGCCCAGGAAAGAGTGGGAATGGAGAGGAAAGGGAGAGTGGGATTGGATAACGCTGGGTGGTTTTAGAGATTAGTCTGTGACAGTAGAATAATTAGATACTTCTGGCAAGTACTGTTGGTTAGTTTTTCTTTTACTTTTCCTTTATTTTTTTTTAAATTACTAAAGTAAAAGCATGCGATAAGTAAAACAATTAGTGATCCATAAAGAAAATGTTTTCAGTCTCTCCCCAACTCCCTTTAATCCACTCTTATGAGGCACCTCCTCCCCTTTCCTCAGTAACTTGACTGCACTCAAGTGCTTGTCCCAAGGTCTGCTCTTGGGGCATTCAAACTAAGTCAATAAAGGATTTTTTGGTTGCTTTGTTTTATTTCTACAGTAATATTGTTCCCAACAACAAACCAGCAGCTCTAATTCTCTTATCCTGAAAGATAATATTAGCCCAGATTTCCTGATGCTTGAATATAAATATCAATTGACAAGTTTACTTTTAAAGAACCACAAAACAAGGCACCTCCTCAATCATAAGAGTTCTGAAACCTGCTGAGAGATTGTGTGGGAAACACTCTCGAATTCCTCCCTGGAAAAACGAAAGGCTGGAGCATTTACCCAAGACCCCATTCTCTACTTGGTAGGAGGTGAACTTTGCTGGTCACACTTTGCAGGCCAGCACAGGCAGAGGAGAGACACGGACCCACTGCAAAGCTGGTAGGTGCTGAAAGGGCGCACCCAACAGCAGGGGAGCTCAGGAAACCCAGAGGATGGGTCATCAAAGGTGTCTGTTATTACTGCCAATCCAAACCCTGGGTGGTGCGTTAGTGTTGCTTAAACGGCTTTTAATCTCTTAAATTTTCTCTGTTTGGATGGAGAAAATGAATGACTGTGGGTAAAGCACTTAATACAGTGCTTAGCACATAATCAATACAGAATATATAGTAGCCCTTACTCCTTCATTCTTATTTTATCATCATCGTCATCATCATCATCATTAATGATATAACTTATGTAGAAATAAAGTATCTCTAGGGATAACCAATATGTGGAAACCAATATATGAGCTCAGGGCTCATATGTGGAAGGCTGTCTAAGTTATAAGAGGCATTTTCTGTCTCTAATTGCTTATATTTATTATACACTCATTCAACAAATATTTAGAGAACACATATTATGTGCAGCTGAGAGATGCTATACATAACATGGTATACAGATTTGGGATCCTTATCCTTTTTTAGATGTGCCTTCCAATAGGCAATCGGACAATAAATAATAATTTACTGTTTTTAGTTTTGTGGCTTTTCAATACATTGACATATATAAGCACATGATTTTTTTTTTCTATAGTACAAATACAAATATGTCATTTCCCCATTCAGGGACTCCTAATGGCTCCTACCCCAACTCAACCCAATTAAATTAGGATATCTTACCTTATCTTCCATTTTTATTTTTTTAACCTACCCTAAACATAGCCTTCCCTCTGGAAATGTTCTCTTTAATTTGGGGTATCAACAGATGAAGAAATAACTATTTAAGCTAGTAGGTACCCAAGGCCATACAAAATGGGACACAACAGAAAAATTCAACAGACAGAGAGGTTTCTTCTGGCTGGGGTGTTTGGGGCAATTTTTCTGGAAAAGAAGGGCAATTCTGAGACATTTTCTTTTTACAGTCTTTTCAAAAATCCTGAAACTACTGATACTTTATAACTTCTTAAACCAAGTCTATTTCATGCTTCAGTTCAGAAAAAGAAACAATTGCTCCTTTTGTTACAATGTATAGAGGACCTAGTCTGAAGCCATTTTCCCCACCCAGCACATAGTTATTATGTGACAACATTTTATCTCGTAAGTAATCTGAGCTGGGAGATTGGATTTGTGCACTGGAATGATTTAACAACTGGTCCACCACAGGGATCTCAGAGGTTCACATGACACACAGATAGTTCACAGTATCACTCTCCTATATTCTCAGAGGCTAGAGTGATTGTAAAAGTGCTAGACAACAGTGTCTTATCCAAAGCCTCTCACACGATGACCTCATCTGGCAAAACAGCATTCATAGGCATTTTGGAGAGGGATGTGGTGAATAAACAGTGTAAAATTGTCTAATCATGGGTAAAGTTATATCACACAACAAACATTTATGTATATATGTTCCAAGTACTTTGAAGACACAAAAGAAATGAAAGATATGTTCCTATTCTCAAATAGCTGTCAATCCGATTAGACTACATACACAAATTTCAAACCAGAAAACAATTTCAAAGCAACATAACAAAATACAGTATGAATAGAGCAAAAATTATATAATGTAATAGTGATGTGTTCAAAGTAGCTAAATGTTCTGTGGGGGGACAAACCAGAAAAAAAATCTAGATTAAGCTGACTTCCTTCCTTTTCTTTTCTTCTTTTTAAACCAGACCACTCTGAAAGAACATAGAGATTATTCTTTGTAGACCAGATAAAAGATAAGAGAACATCAGAGACTAAAATATCATCAGTAAATAGGAGGAATGTAAATAGTGAAGAGGAGCTATACCCCTTTGTGAGAATAGTGAGAAATAAGAAAAATAATCAGATGTACCAAAGTTTCCTGAGTTGTTTAAAATCCTACAGAGATTTTAGAATTATTTCTAATTTGGATTAGTAAAATATAATGAATAATACTAAAAAACTAATTTTAGTTCTATCTCATGCCTATGCATTGGAAGACCAGCAGACAGAATGGATATTCTATTTTTGGTGCACACTGAAGATCAGCCTTGTTTATAACAGTTGCATGGTATATTGGCCCAGTAAAGTAAATTTCCTCTGTTTACAGAAACTAGAAAAACTATTTTGGTTTTAAAGCTACATGTTCTCATAAGGAATTCATTAGTATGATGGATAAGAGTGGGAAAAAATCCATTTTATATCCATCTTTTGTTATTGTCTAAGGGATGGTAATACTAATTCAACACAATAATAATATAAACATTTTCTTTGTGAACTGTAGAGATATTTTTTACTCTTTTCACGCTTCACATAAAAATACATGGGCTTTTTTATTTTATTTTTTTAAGATTTATTTATTTATTTTAGCAAGAGAAAGAGCAAGGGGGGGGGGAAGCAGAGAGAGAATCTCAAGCAGATTCTGAGCTTAGTGTAGAGCCTGATGTGGGGCTTGATCTCAAGACCCTGAGATCATGACCTGAGCCAAAACCAAGAGTCAGATACTTAACTGACTGTGCCACCCAAGCCCCAAGGCAGGCTTTTTAAAAAACCAGTTTTAGAGACCATAGAGTGATTTGGGAGACCTGAAGTCTAATAATAAAACTGTCCTTATATGTTTATAGCTTCTTTATTATTAAAATGAAAGGGTTCAATTAGATTGTCACTAATGTTATTTCTGTTTCAAAAATGTTACTGTTTTAAGTTACCATATATAGCTGGGGAACTGTATACTTTCAGAGCCTGCAAGAGGAGTCAGGAAATCACACAGACAGATAGGCAGGTGAAAGGCATTCAGTTAAGTTGATAAGT
The DNA here is from genome assembly GCA_003697995.1 of Taxidea taxus jeffersonii. Lineage (NCBI taxonomy): Eukaryota > Metazoa > Chordata > Mammalia > Carnivora > Mustelidae > Taxidea > Taxidea taxus. The sequence goes on along the minus strand of ML106209.1, from coordinate 175,556 downwards.
TTTTAAAATGTGAGATGGAAATGTAAGGAGAAAAATATGAATCTTGAGTAAATGTCAACATTTATGTCTGTACATCAAAATCTATAATTGGCTATCTGTGTATCAGTCGATCATCTGTCTTTTATATGCGGGGTTACTTAAGTATGTGCTGAATAGAAATGCTTAACTTTTCTTTCCACAAATGTCAGTAACAATCTTTTCCAGCTGTGATGTTATGATATAGTAAGAAATATATATTTTGGTCTTTGTGTCCAGCTCCTGGCCAGAGTTCCTAAAGTGTTGTAATTGACCAAATGATAAAGGTGAAAGGAACACCTTGGTTATAATATTTAGATTTTGTTTCCAGCTCCTGAAATAGAATATCCCTCTGGAGGGATAAAGGTGACTTTTGGAAAGCCCCTGAAAATTGGATTAGATGACTGGAATTCTGAACCCCATTCCCCAACCTCCAAGGAGAGAGAAGGGAGGCTAAAAATTAGGTTCAATCACTAAGGACCAATGATTTAATCAAGTGTGTCTGTATAATGGAACCTCTCAAAAACTCTAGATGATGGGCTGCGGAGAGCTTCTGGGCTGGTGAACAGTGAGGTTTTGGCAGGGTGGTGTGCCCAGAGAGGACATAGAAGCTCAGCACATCTCCCCACCCCAACACCTTGCCCTGCATCTCTTCCATCTGGCTATTCCTGAGTTGTAACCTCTATGATAAACTGGTAAATAGAGTGTTTCCCTGAGTTTTGTAAACCATTCTAGCTAATTATGGAACCTAAGGACAGGGTCCATGGGTACCCCTGATTTTTAACCATTCAGTCAGAAATATGGGAGGCTTCTATTTCTCACTGGCCTCTTTCTTTATGGGACTGAGCCCTTAACCTGTAGGGTCTGTGCTACCTCTGAGTGTCAGTGTCAAAACTGAATTAAATCATAGGACACCCAGATGGTGTCTGCAGAGAATTAGAGAATTACCCGGTACAGAAAACCCACACACTTGGTGTCAGAAGTGATTAATGTAGAGAAAAGAAACAGTTTCTTCCCTTATGAGATTTCACAATTGCCTTGCCCAGGACTCATTTCCCTTTGTACTCATATATATGTGGTCTTCTGATAAATGACCAAAAATAAATTACACTTGTATGGATCTTTACAATTTACAGAGTGTTTTCCGAACTGCACTAAAGTAGCTGTGAAATAATTATCAGTAAAGCTTGAGATCCCAGGGGCATTGTATGGTGCGAAAGGAAAGAATACAAAACGCAGCATGGTAGTCAAAGCTATACTTTTGAAGAGAGAGAGATTGAGAGAGATGGTTTTCATCTTAGCCTTAAACTGAGAGTTACCCTTCTCATCAATGGATGAGCAACTAAGAGCAGCACCAGCGCAAACTCAGAGACAAATGTCAAAGGCATCTAGCCAGATCACAAACACTTAGATCTCAGTGGTGGGGAGAACTGCACAGACAACATTTCCAGAATATGCAGACCTCATTAAAGATTATTTTGTAGCATAATTGGAGAACACTGTAACCTCTATTAATGGACACCAGCTTTGAGTAATTGTACATAAAGAACTGAGAATCCTCTGTATGTAGGGTTAACTGCCCTAATAAAAGGAAGTGTCAGCCTAGCCTCATTAATGTGAGGCCAGCATAAACTGGGGCATAGAGGTAAAGAAGGTACAGGAACCAGGTCAAGAGAATAGATAAGAAACAGCATTGACCATGTTAACAACTGGGTTTTATCGTCGTTGTTTTTGTTGTTGTTATTGTTGTTGTTTTTCCCTCTTTGGCCTCAACAAAATAAAGACCATTCCTGATAATTCAGGGAGGAGAGATTGAACTTTTAATATAAGGAGGTTGCACCTTAGCTGATATCTTTTAATGTTAATATGATTATAGGTTGTTCACACTCCTTTGTGAGTTTCGTCAGTCCTAGTTGCTGTATTTATTCCCAGTACAAACTGCTGAGATACCAGTTCTGATTACAGGTATAACTCTGACCTAGTCAATGCTCCGCTACCTAGAATACTCACCAGTGAAGTAGGAAACAATGCTGCCTTACTAAGGCTTATTCCTGGCTCCTTAAGTAAACTTTATATTACAGGTTTAACCCTTAGAAGAAAATACTGAGTAAGGTAGAATAAGTTCTTTCGTTTTAGAGATGAGGCAGCAGCTTCTGAAGTGTTAACTGGCTTGCTCCAGGCCAGTGACCACAGTCCTGACTCTCTCCTATTTCCTTTACAAGGAGACTGGATTAGCCGATCTGGAGGGACAGCCAATCTGAGTGGCTTGCCAGGGTCTCTGGGAGTAGCACCAGGCAAAAACAGAAAGACCTTCCTCAAGTCTGAGTTAGGGAAACTAAGATTAATCCATTCAAATTAAGAATAAAAACGGGGCGGGGGAGCAGAAGAAGAATGCAAAACTACGGCTCAGGAAACAGGTGGAAACTGACAAAAGGAGCAGGTCTCAATGTCCCTGCGTAATCCCTATGATCAGAGCTGAAGAATCTATGATTTGTCTTGACTGGCTTTGGTGTCTTAAAGATACAAAGATTGCCTGTGGAAAGGGGCATCTTATAGCATTCGTAAGTGACTAAGGAGGTGCCTGGATGGCACCGTTGGTTAAGCCGCCAACTCTTGGTTTCGGCTCAGGTTGTGATCTCAGGGTCATGAGATCGAGCCCCGAGTCAGGCTCTGCACTCAGTGTGAAGTCTGCCTAAGTTTCTCTGCCCCTGCCCCTCCTCTCTCAAATAAATAAGTAAATCTTCAAAAAACAAAACAAAACAAACAAACAAAAAAAAGAGAATTCAACCTGGTCTGCTATTCAAATAGATTTATTTAATTATTCATTATTTCTTTCCAATCAGTACACTCCAGGACCTATGCTGTGTATAGAGAAGATCAGTGTCTAAAGAAATCTTGCCTTTGCAGGTTGAGAGTGCCTATTTAACTCCTAGCTTAGTTGGATTCAGATTCCCAATGTTTTCCTTGTAAATTAAGGAAGCTTTGGAAATTTAAACTTTTCACCACTCTATCAAGGTAATTTTGAGAAGCTGCTGTGCCTCACCTAGTGCCTTTCCCAGGCATAAGAGGTTAGTATTGGAAATAAGGCTGAGGGAATGAAGTAACACAAAATGACCTTCTAGATCCATGTAAGTCAAATCTTTGTCATGAGACTTTTCATTAAAAATAATTACTGCACCACCTGACCCACCTACATTCAAGTGTAAATGTAAAAGTAAATCTGTTTCAATTCTTATTCAGAGTAATTTTCAGGTTATTCACAGTTGAGACATAATTGCCCCTTCTACATTTCTGCCGATAATTAAGGTGGGTTATCCCAAAATTTAACTGAACTCCAATAAGTTAATAGTATAAAGGATGCACTCTGAGGCTTCAGCAAGCTTGCAAAATTCTTCAGAGGCAGCTGGCATGGGCTGGCAGCAAAGCCATGAGCCCTGTGGTAGATGGAGCAGAGTCTGGGCAGAAATGATCCTAATCCATGTCTGGCTCTCTGACCACTGACCACTGGTCACTTCCACAAGCCTCACAGTTTATTCAGACATGGCAAAAATGACTCCATAGCTTTTGGCTGTTAAGTGTTTTTGGAAGTGTTCATAAATCTTTATGAAATCCAATTCAGTCTTCAACTGGTAGTAGTTCAAGGAATGAGCAAAAATGCTTTCATAGCTCTGTTGAAAAATTTTTCATTGAGTCAAATGAAATTCTAATGGTTTGACAGAAATGAATCCTTGTTTTGGGATCAACATCAATATTGACAATGATTACTGCCAATGGGCACATTAAGCAACTCTGAGCCCCTGAGGCTGGTTACAAAATAAAAACAGGAGAGCAGAATGGAGGCAGGGCAGGACTAAGCCTCCTCCACAGCCCTCAACAGACTCCCATCCTAAGAGCACACTGTTACTAGCACTAGCCTGGGTTTAAAGTCAGGAGAACAGTTTTGAGGAAAAAAAAAAAAAATCTCCCAGATTTCATAACCTCATCTGATAATCTTTCAGACAGGACTTTCAAATGGCTTTTGGCTCTGGTTTAGAGGAAATCCTCATTTTTCACCAGAGATAGCTCAGCTACACACAGGCTACGGACATTGTTTGAAGTGAAATGATAGTCTGACTTGTAAACATCCAAAGATCTCCTGTACAGGAACTGAACCTACGAGAGAAACGTTTGTCTGAGGGTAAGCCTGCTTGTTCTCTTATGCTCCTCTGTATGTGTAACTCAGACGTCTGTTAACAGATAAAATCTTCATGGCTTCTTTTGGAACCCCCCTGACCACTCATCTGTGCCCATATCCCTCAGAGATCTGCTTCCTCTCATGTCCCTCTTTCGCAAGCACAGCTCTGCTATCATTTCTTTGGCCCATGCTGTGAAACTGTCTAGTCTACCAGGGTATCCTTTTTAAGCCTGGCTTTGTCATGATAAACAAGTCTTAGGCATCAGCAAGTAAACTAGAGACAAGTTCCCAGTTTCCTTTGTATTCATCCCAAGCCTATATATTTATTCTTTCTATCAGCAAGTATTTCCTGATGCCTACCCAATGCAGGGCACAGTGCTTGGTGCTACAAATGCAAACATAAATAAGACAGAATCCCATACTCAAGGAAATTACAGCATGTGGATGCGAGATCAACATATAACAAAGTACTACCCTTTTAAAATAGCAATATTCCATGTGGGAACAAAGAAAGATGTGGTCGACCACAAGAGTCAGGAGAAGCTTATTTAAGGTAGAGGCATCTAAGTTGAATCTTCTGATATGAGAAGGTGCTCAATGAATAGGGGGTGAAGTTCAAAGACAGCATGAAATATGTAGTGCACTTAGGGGACCTGAGGCACTTAGCATAGATCAGGGAGTAGCAGGAAGAGACATCAAAGTGGTAGGCAGGAATTAGAGTATGCAAAGCACATATGCCATGCTAAAGAATATGAATACTTATTTTATTCAGAAAAAAAGTATGCAGTAGAAAAACATGCCTAGAGAAACCAGGGTTTGAATAGGAAATTAGAAGCAGAGAGTCTAAATGATGTATAAGAGAGATGCCAAGAGCTCAAATTAAATGGGTCTTAAACGGCTAAAGAGAAAGGGATGAGGCAAGGGCAAGGGAGAAAAGTGAGAAAAATGTTGTCCACAGTTCTTGAGTGATTGGGTATTACCATTCACTGTGATAACAGGTTAAGGGGAGAAGCAGATCTGCATGGGAAGATAATTATGACAGGGTTGGTCATTGAGTTTGAGTCTTGTGAGACACACACAATGACTATGTTCCAGAGAAATTAGATGCAGATACCCCTGTGCCAAAGATACAATCTTTGTAGCATCACAAACATGCAAGTAGATGATGAAGAGCACATGGAAAAGGAGAGAAATAGCACTGGAGAGAATTGTGGAGGACACCAGAGTTCTGGGTCAGGCAGAGGAAAAGCAACCCACAATTGAGTCTAAGAGGAAATCATCAGAGAGGGAGAGAACCAGAGAAAGGTCAGCTTTCTGAGGACCAAGAGGAGAGACTATTAAAAGAAAGTGGCCCCGGGGGCACCTGGGTGGCTCAGTGGGCTAAAGCCTCTGCCTTCGGCTCAGGTCATGATCCCAGGGTCCTGGGATCGAGCCCCACATCTGGCTCTCTTCGAGGTAGGGAGCCTGCTTCCGCATCTCTCTCTCTCTCTCTGCCTGCCTGTGATCTCTCTGTCAAATAAATAAATTAAATCTTTAAAAGAAAAAAAAAGAAAGTGGCCAAAAAAGAAAGTGGCCTCCAAGTGAATAGGATTGATGGCACAAATACTATGGGGACTAAGCAGTTTGGGTGCACAGTGAAGGGGTTGAGCTGTAATCCCAGTGTCGTGTTCTTAGGAAAACCTGATTACCCCAGGTGGTGGCAGAATAGTCCTCAGTAATAGTAAAACACCTGGAGAATGTCTTCTAAGACAGTGTTTCTCAAACTTTAATGGGCCTATGAACCACTTGGAAATCGTGTTAAAATGCGAATTCTGGTTTAGTTGCTTTGGGGTGAAGCCCGAGACTCTGCATTTCTATCAAGTTACCAGATGATGTCAAAGCTGCTAAGCTATGGATCACACTTTGAGTAGTAAGATCTTCGAGAACATTCTTAGAAGAGTTTCATTACCCAGTTATACCAGTAAAGTACAAAATCTATTGTCAGAAATGCCAGAAAAAATCTGAACTGAGCAGCTAAGTATAAATCACTCTATTCTGCTAACATCTTGTGGTTGAGAAATTAAATTAGATGGTGTAATGAAAATCTATTTTGACATTTAGTTATAAGCCATATTAATCCTTTTTTATGATGAGATAAAATTTCACAGCATGCTTTTACTACCAGATTCAATGAATTATACTTAGAAATCCTATTCTCCCTATGACTGTAATAGTCATGGAAAATTTTCTAGTGTGGTTCATATTCTTTATTAAGTGTTTTTTTTTTTAAATAATGACAGAATGAACTATTAGTATAGAAGACTCTTAGCCCCTTCCTTCTTTCTTTCTTTCCTTCCTTCCTTCCTTCCATACTTCTTTCTTGGGATGAGAGTAACAGCATCCATAGTAACTCAAGTTCATAATGAGTATATTAACAACAGTAGTTTTCTAGCTGTATCTTTACTGAAACAACTTTTCTAACTCTTGAGAATAAGTAAGATTTATGAGAATCCAAATCTTAGCACCGAACATCCCAAGTAGTTGATCTGCTTTTATCTTAGAGGACATTAACACTTAAATCTTTAGATATTTTCAGCCTGCTGTGAGTTCTCTCAGCACATCATTGACATACCATGATTTTGACAAGTATTTGATTAGATAAAATTCACTCTTTTGTCCAATAAAATCACAATGGTGTTCTGAAGAAGACTAATTCTGTGAACCATCCCCAAATGGGAATTCTATGGTCACATACATTTGGAAAAATCTAGTTTCTTTAGCTCTCTCTTAGATAAAACACACAGATATTTAAAAAAAAAATACAACTTTGAGAATAAACCAATTGTACTCTATCATAGTATTCCTCGAATTTATTATTTAGAATACACAGAATACACTTTGGGAAATATTTCCTTTTTCCATGTTCTATAATCAAGTTGTTGGTGTGAAGGAGAGCTGGACAGAATGAATGTATTTCCTTCTATCATCAATAAGAAGAAAGCCTTATAGATGGGTCCTCCAGAAGACTTTCTCTGAAGTCTTTTTGGATAACCAGGACATAAAGTGACTGTGTAAAAAGGGATGGGATGGTCAGGATACCATCAGACTAATCATAACTTATCACCTGGAGCTGGTATACCAGATTCGTATCAGAGGACTATTAGCAAGGAATGAAAAGGGGATGGCTTCCAGAAAGGCAACTAATAAAGCCTACAGGAGATTTTTCAAAAACATGTGTTTACCTCCACCATTTTTATACTGGTGCAGGTCACTATTTTTTTTTTTTTTCATTTCTGTAAAATCCATTCTGCCGGTGCTTCTATTCTTGTCCCCTTATGATTAATTCTCCACACAGCTACCAGAGAGTCATCATTTAAAAACATAAATCACATTCTTTCCCTGCTTAAACCCTTCCGATGGCTTTTAGTTTCTTTCAGCATAGACTCCAGTCCCTTGTAGTCCTGTCCTTTTTCCTTTTTTTCTAAATGCCAGACTATTTTTCCCTTTCCTTCCTTCCTCCCTTTCTCCATCCCTCCCTCTCTCCCTCTCTTCTTTTCTTTCTCTCTCTTTCTTTTTTTCTCCCTTCCTTCCTCCCTTTCTCCTTTCCTTTTTCTTTTCTTTCCTTTCCTTTTCTTTTAATACCTTTCTTTTCTCTTTTCTTTTCTCCTTCTTTCTCTTGTGCCCTTGGCACTTTCTATCTTCTGCCCAGAAGTTTCATTCTTCAGATTTTCACATCATTTGTTCCCTTATTCTCTGATTATATGTAACCTTCTCCAGGAGAAACTGCCTGATCAAGCTTTCAAAGGTGCCTGCTTTATTTTTCTTCTATACATTTTTTGGGGGGGTCATATAAATTCATACTTGCCTATTTTATGCAGCCTTTGTTAGAATCTTGAAACACAAGTTCATCTCTGTGTGTTTAACACCTAGTGCATCACCCAGTAGGCTTACAAACATTTATGGAATGAATGAATGAAATTTATAAAATTGAAAGAGAAAGCTACCATAGCCAGTTAAAAAAGGTGATGGGATGTTTGTAAAGAAGACTATAGAGTAAGGGAAATCATTTAGAGACCTCTACTTAATTTATAATTTCTCTGTGTAGAAAAGAACCAGTTAACATCTTTGAACTCCTTTAAACCAAGGGATGAGGCTGAATTTACTGGGTGTGAGCAAGGCTAACCAATTATATTTGCAGTGGTTGATTTTGAAGTTCTGTACCTTCTATTCCACTCAAATCCCCATCTGAGTCTCCTCTTAACACCTCTCTCACCTACAACACTTTCATATTGATGAAAGTCATCAGCATAAGGGAGAGCTACCTTTAAAAGATTTAGGAATGTGGCAGTGATTCTTAATATCACAGATTGAAATGGAAAAGCAACATTTCTGCATTAGACAAAATCTAGGATGCCTTCCACATACTGGGTTTTGAATTTCAGTTTCCCACTCAGCCAAAAACTGATCCGTCCCTTACATGCAAATTCTATTTAAAAGATACTTCCTTGAGGAACTTCTTATAAGACATTAAAATTCAAGTCTAGGTTATTCATAAATGTACCAGTGTTATCTGGGTTGTACATTGGTTTACATATAAAGAACCCAAATTAATTTTCCTTGTATATAAGAACATTTTGAGTAAAGTCGACATGGTCAGACTTTAACACATCGCCTGACGTGTGATGCTGTTCAAACCAATATTTTAAAAGCTTATGGCTTGTCTATCATACCTTGCTCTTATAGTATATATTAAATTCAAGGAGCAAGATTTATATTAGAAGTTAGATTGGAAATCTGGAACTGATTAAAAACATTCACTTTTAACTTATGGCCTTAGTCCCAGAAGTTTTATATTAGCAATGTAAAGCATTCCAAGCTAATAGAAAAATTGGATTAAAATTAATGTGAGGTTACTTTTCAAAAGCCTTTGTAGTTATGTCAATGACCTGATGATAAACGTTCAAGGAACATTTTCACCAGGAAGAATACTTTATACACAACCATTGCGTACTGGGCACACCATGGTGTGCTTTTGGACGGTAGACACAGAAATGTTCTAGAAGGCAGGACTGACTAAGAAGTAGCTGTGGCAGAGACTGCTGGCTGTACACCAGGGTTTACTCTCTCCTTATTCCCTAGTAATACAGTTAGGCTGGGGTCTGACTACCAAGTCAGGGCTCTATTTTCTAGCATTGCCACACCTCCCCCAGGCCTTGCAGCTTAACATGGCTGTGTGACTTCATTTTCACGGCGGGGGTGGGGGGATGGGGGTGGGGTGAAGATAAAGTAAAGTGCTGTGTGCCCCTTCTAGTTCTAAGTCTTAAAACGTTGTGCATATGCTCCTTCAAGCATTTTCCCCCTCAACCAAGCTGAAACAAATTCTATTTAAAGGAATCTGCCTTAGAATACGCTCCTTATGGGGATACAGGAAACACTCTCTGTGATAATGGAGAAAGAAGATGGAAGGAGCCTGGATTCCTAATGATATGGAACATAGCAGTCTGCCTATTGCCCCAGACTGATTCATGAGTAAGAAATAAGAGTCATTTTTAAAGCCTCTCTCTTGTTAAGACTCACTTGGGTAGCATTATAGCAGCTCAGCCTTTTACCTAAATAGTACAGGTATTAAAGGCATCTTTAGTGCCCTCCCCCACCGTTTCCCACACTGCTCTGTGTTCCTGGTACCCTCTCATTCACCAGGACCATTGGGATGATAGCTGAGTGCGTGGTCTGCTCTGGTTCTTTCCTTCAGGCTCCATCACAGCTTGTTTGACTTCTAAGTCCTGAGTCCTGTTGCATTTATTTTTAGCTATTTGGCACTTTCAAAGAATTATCATGAACTCGGTCAATTTTTTAGAAGCTTATAGGCCATTACTTCACCTAAAAGTATGATTTATTTTTTTCCTTAAGAGTTGCGACTTAATCCAAGTGAATAGATTTTTTTATTGGCAGAAGTTCAGGCAGAAGCCCACAGACCATCCCAGTATCTGTCTAATTAGATCGTGTAATGCTAGACTTTCCCTTGTATATGATAGGAAAGAAACTTTTCCTATCAGATTTTCAGGTTAGAACAGGGCTCAACACCCCTTCCAAGACAGAAAGAGCAAAAAAGAAGCTAAGCTCTTCTCAACTCTTTGCCACTGCTTCTCTAGGTGATTAGAAGTGACAGATTATCCCAGTTCTTAGTCTGAGGAACATAGACTGATTCTGTAATTTCAAACAGGCACAAACCAAATAAATATCAATCATTACCTACTATCTGTAAGTAAATTTAATAAGATTATGTGACTCAACTTATGTTTCAGAGGTTTCCATTTACTTGCCTCATTGACTTCGAAGTTCAAAGTTCCTGAGTACCACCTTATATTTCCCAATGTAATCAGTCTTTGAAAAACTAAAAGTGAAAGAATATGTAGAAGACACTTGATCAAAGGAAGTTCATGTTCTCTTGGCCACCTCTATTTGGAAATCAGAGTGTGACAGGTGCATATTGCATATGCCATTCTTTATAACACATTTTAATTGACACTGTTTTCCAAAATGCTTGGTGGTTCTCTTTAATAGGACATGGCATAACCTATTGGGTCATGGTTGACATGCAAAAAAATAGGATGCATAAAATAGTAAAATAGTGTTTTGGCTATAATTCCAATAAATATTGTTTTGTGGAATTTAGTTTCAATTGTATATAAATGCAAGTGTGTGTGTGCATTAGTATGTACTGGGTTGTGATGTACAAATGTATTTCTTACTAAAAGCCTTGCTTCATCCATCAGCTCATTTTGGAATCAGGATTGGTCCTCTTCATGGGGCCTAACTACTATGCGAGTGTCATTTCATGGAGTCTCTTGACTTGATCTTGTAGGTGCCTCAGTGCCATGGATTCAAAAACTACACATTCATGTACCAGAGAGTTGGTTCTAGGGCTGTCTTTTGCAAAATTATTTAGTTCTCTCGATTTTGTAAAAATCAACCCCCAAATCCTAACACTGCTCCAGCTTACTAAGAATAATGTCTAGAAAAGAAAAAAATGCCCCCATAATATAAATTTGTGTATGGTCACTAGCTAAATTAAATATGTAGAATAAACATATGGCCTCTAATTATAAGTTTCCCTAATCATAGACAATCGAATGCTGTACTTTCTCAAAGTACCATGCAGTTCCTTTCTAAGCACCAATGTACGATTGAATGGCTCAGATGATGGATTGTTTGTTTCAATAAGAGGAATTTGGTCATCTTGATGCTTAAATCCATGTATAGATTCTGTGATGGATTATCTTCCAGGGGAAAGAGGTTTGGGAGACATTTTTATTCTAAATGTAAAAAAAGTACACATTAGTTAGTGGTATCTTAATGTAAAGTAAAATCGCATCCACTTGGATTTTAGATATTTATGTATAGCATTATCTATATTCCACATAAAATTACTTATAATTAGATGCATTTGTTTAATTACTGTACATATTAAAGTGTATAAAACATTTGCCAGCACACTCAGAAACATAAATCAAGGGAAAGCAGAAATTCCTGATTGATTGCCTTAGTTAGAAATACTGACACGCTAGTTTATCTTATGAATGATCATATCTAGGAGCTTAACTAATAACCTGCACCATCATAGTCTATTCTAAAGTGAAAAGAAAATTTGGCCACAAACAGGACTGAACAATGAGCACATGAAAATATTTACACTGTTCTGAAAAATGGTTAACTTTTTAACTCTAAAATATCCTGCTTTTCAGAAGTCAATCTCTCAAAAACAATCTGTCAACTCATTAATCTACTCAAAGTACCAACTTTAAAAGTGAAAAAAAAATCAGGACTTACATCTCAAGAAGAAGTTATAATAATTTCAGTTATTAATACTTCAATTGAGAGCTCCTTATTATATGTTTGAAGCTTTATGAAACTGCTTTACCCTTTTCCCATGTACCATTATTGAAAAATGGTGTTCAAATCATCTACGGGCTTTACACATTCACTAAAACTCTACCATAAAATAAATCATTTTGTGATGAGACAGTTTCTCTGAGCAGGGAAGCATTTGAAAATATGCAAAAATAAAAAAGGCAAAGACAACAAAGTATATTTTTCAGTCTTCTCTCATATGAAATGTGTGATTATTCATATTTGGCATAAGGGGCAGTTTATCTTCACATTATCTTTTGAGGAGAGGGAAGGGAGCGGGGAAAGGAGAGCAGTTTGTTAAGCAAATAAATAGTGCTGGTTCAGCACTGGGGGAAGACTATTTTGAAGCACTTGAGAAGTGTGCAAACACTGAAATTGCCACATAAACAAAGGCCACCCAGCTCAACTCAGTTTACCTTTGATATGGAAACAACAAATTTCTTCTTCTTTTAAAATAAAGTAGAATCTCTAGACAGCAACTCTTGGGTACTATTGGTTTATAGACCTAATACACTTGCACTTTTTCAGACAATACTTTCCTACTAAAACTTTGGATCAGAGGGGGTGCCTAGGTGGCTCAGTGGGTTAAACCTCTGCCTTCGGCTCGGGTCGTGATCTCACGGTCCTGGGATCCAGCCCCGCATCGGGCTCTCTGCTCATTGGGGAGCCTGCTTCCCGCCCCCTCTCTCTGCCTGCCTCTCTGCCTATTTGTGATCTCTCTGTCAAATAAATAAAAAAATAAAATCTTAAAAAAAAATTGGATCAGAGGTAGTTTTTAGTGCTTTGCCTTGTGCAGCCTTGTGATGCACCAAGGAGGTGTTGGGCATTGGCCTCCCAAGTGGTGGATCAATAAAACTGGTGGATATACAGAGGCATTTCCAAAATTGCAGCTATTCTTTAGCTAGTTTCTTGATCAGCTCAATTTCTTTAAAGAAAGCAGGAAACCTCCATCCTGAATATATGCGATGTCTTTTAACTGGTGAAAAAATGACTTCCTCACTCCCTCCTTCTCCCCTATCCATTTACTTAGTTTATCAACATTGATGAATGGATCTGTCATGGAACAGGCCAACTGGTTTGTGGTCAGAGCCATAGATTTGAACCCTTTGTAGATCTAAATGTCATTACCAGCTTCCATAGATTGTATCATTTGCTTGATTAAACTCTTCTCAAGTGATCAGTGTGTATATATGGGATGGGAGTATAGTTAGGACCAGGGCAAATTCTTGTGAAGATAATGCCTTGAAAAGTCTTCTAAAGATTAATCCTAGGATCTAGAGCCACAGCAGGAAAAATACTTATTGACCCTCTGGAGGTCCATTGTCTCCGGAATTCCTTTCACCTAACAGAGTCCTGGTTTATCCACATTCATCCTTGGGTAAGACAAAATTACAAAATGCACAAAGCATCTTTGTTTTGCCTGAACTGTTACAGAGCGCCGTAAACACCATCACCCACTGTCATGTACTAAATCCTGACTACAAGGATTTCTACAGAACTGATATTTCCTGTAGAATAGAATCTTTGTTTTTTTTTTTTAAAGCAGGTTTATTGACATATAGTTTGCACACTATAAAATTCCCTCATTTTAAAGTGTACAATTCAGTGATTTTTATAAACGTACAGAGTTGTGAGACCACTACCATGATCTGATTTTAGAATATTTCCATCATCTCATCTTTAGATAAAGAAAGCTCCTTGATTTTTAAATTTGTGCAATAAGCACAAATAAATGATTCTTTTTTAAGAGCACAATAAAAAAATATGATGACAGGTATTTGAATGTGAACAGTTACTATTTAATTCATGGATTTTTGTAGTAAGAGTAATACCCAGAATTCCTGGTAATCACTGAGTCAACACACTTTTCGGGTAAACGTGGTTGCTGTGAATATATTGCCAAACCATGAAAATGAAGGAAATTTTAACCAAATCATTTTTTATGTTGCATCAAAATTTGCCCAAACCAAAGAAATTTTCCCTAGAATAAGAAAAAGCAAATATTTTGAAATACACATCCCCACAAATAATTTTACAAGGCGTAGTCATCATCCTGAGAAATGAGATTGTTTCCCTTTAGGACTGCTAAAGAGTGATGGGGCTTGAGATCTCTTTGGATCAATCCTCCAGTCAGAAAAGACAAGAGCAATTTGAGCACCACAACAACTGTTTCCAGCATTAGTCTATATACATCAGCACCCAAATTGGAAATGCCACTCTTCCAGAAAAACACCATCCATCCAAGCAACTTTCTCCATCAGGCAACCACTACAGTTTCTGTGTTCACAACTGAAGTTTTAATTTCTGTATATTGGCTAGGGCTGTTCTAACAAAGTACCATTAACTGGATGACTTGAAACAACAGAAATTTATTCTCTCACAGTTCCAGAGGATAGAAACCTGAAATTAAGATGTCAGGAGGGCCATCCTTCCTCTCTGGATAAAATCCTTCCTTGCCTCTTGCTAGTTTCTGGAGATGGCTGGCCATCTTTGGTGTTCCTTGACTTGTAGCTGCAGCATTTCCATCTCTGCCTCTGTTATCATGGGGCATTCTCCCTCTATGTCTCCCCATGTGTTTCTAAATTCACAGGACATTTTCCTCTTCTTATGAGGACATCAATGAGATTGGATTAGCACCAGCCCTATTCAAATAGGATGGCATCTTAACTTAATTACATTTGTAAAGACCTTTTTTTCCAAATAAGATCCCATTCACAGGTTCTGGGGACAGGACTCCACCATATCTTTTGAGGAGTCACATTTCAACCCACAACAACACAGCTTTCCAGGAATAATTTGTTCTGTGCATATGCCACTGTTGTGAAGCTTCAAAACATTCCAAAGAGCAAATGAGTTACTCTGAGGTGATATGTCAAGGTTGAAATGAGGTTTTAAAAGGTCAGGCCTCTTCTCACATCTTGTAGGTCCTTTTGCACATAAAGAAAGCAAAAAAAAAAAAAAAAAAAGCTGAAGGAGAAATTTGTAGTCATCTATTTCAATATCTGAATAATTTTGTGGAACATACTTGATGTTTACTGAACTAAACATCCCTCATTACCTCTCTAGTTTTTTTTTATATTAAGCACACATGCAAATATTCTGCAGTGCAATCATAGAACTCATTTCTTTCTCTTGTAATTATGCTTCATGGATGGAGAGAATGGTTTATTTTCCTCTTTGAAGAGCAATATGGGTTTGAAAGTATAGTTTCTATGGAAACACCACCACAGGTGGGGTTCGATGAATTTTATATGTCCCATGCCCTTGAGCTTTGCCATCCTATTGGTCATAGTTTTCCTTATTAGCCTTCTCTGAGCCTTACTGACCCCGATTTGTCTTACCATCAAATACTATTTTTATGATTTTGAAAGTGTTTAATACATATGTACATCTCAATGGTAACAGGATGTTAAATAGGGCTCTTCCTGTTTGGGTTTTAGCTGAGGCTTAAACTAGAGGTGACAAGAACACCTCACTTGCAAGGTGTTAACCCACTTCTGCCGGATTTGTGCTGGAAGCAGTTTTGCTACTCAGAGCTAACCACCTGATTCCAGCTTATAACAAAGCTTGGAAGCTTAAGAGAGAAGATGGAGTTTCCAAGAGGATTCTCTAGAGAGTGATGTCAGAATACTTGTAATTCTTTCTTGTGAGAAGGAGGTTGAGAGCCATACCCTAATTACCTCAAGTCAAGTGAGGAAGGCTTCAGGGAAGCTACACAGGAAGTTTCATATGTATCTCCTGGAACTATGGGGACATGGTAGACTGTGGTCATGCCTGAGATCTCATGAGAACAGGTGACTGGCTGAAGTGACTCCTGGTGCCAGAGCAGAGTGCTGCTCCTGGAAGTAACTGCATGGCTGACAGAGGCCCTGATGGGGACCACATACAACAGCTGTCTGGGGCTTTCTTTTGGTTCTTCCCAACAAGGCTGATGGTGTGTCAAGGAGGTCTCAGCTAAAAATCTCAGGGTGACTTGCTAAAGGTAACTAAGGACAAAGGAGAAATGCCAGGGGAAGAGCTGGAGGCATTGGGAGACAGGTATGAGATTTCTCTAGTGATAAGGAAACTCAGAAGATCCCATGAAAATACCCAGAAGGAGAAAGAGTCATTTTAAACACCTGCCAAATAACAGAGACCTGAAGAGGTAGTTCAGGGGGCAGAGAAGAGCCAGTCTCACAATACAGCTTTGAATGGCTGAGAGGAAAAAGAATAAAAATTGTTTTATAGTTTGTAAATATACATTTTACTTTGTTCTAAAAAAAAAAAAGACCCAAATATCCTTATATATAGTGGGCTATATGTAAGGATTCTTTGGTCAGGTGATGACTGCATTCTTACCTTGTGGAGTCTATGGAGATCATTTACAAAGTGCTATGTTGTATGCATTACACATGTGTACACAGACTCCCAGCATTTGAATCCCAGAACACTTCCCTGCACATTTCAAGCATCCTGACTACTAATTACCAAGCATCCACAAAAGGCTGCGTGCTGAAACCTAGCGCAGTAATTGGAAACCTGTGTCTCAGCTAAGTGGTTATTTACAACAGCAAAAACAAGGCTTTGGAATTTTCTTCTCTGTCCTTCCACTATGCCTCTGATCAGAGAGGGGACACACAAGCATGACACAGTTTATACCTTTCTGTCCTCTTGTCACTCATCAGTAAAAGTCTTTTCTAGGACTCACAATTTAGATAGCAGCTCAAAAAAAAGAGCTCAGGTCCTAAAGAGCTTCTCTTGGGCCAGAACACATGTTTTGGGACCAGAAGAAAAATCTTGTCCCTTAAGAAACCACAGAGATATTTCAGTCCTGTCCTATATCCCATTTCTTAGAACATTTTTACTTAGAAGTTATTACCTTATCACAGTTTCTAATTCTTTTTATGTCTCCGTCAAATAATTCCCCTTCCAACTTCCCTATTCTGGTAAATGACAGAACTATTTTCTTTAGTTACCAGGATAAAAATCATAGTCATGTTTTCTTTCTTCTTTCACTTTGCCCTTAATGTCCAGAGGTTGCTCTTTATATTTTTCAAACAGTTCCCATATCTGTACCCTATTCTGCAGTCTTATAAAGTGTCACTTTGCTGGAATTTATCTGGTCTTCAGAATTATTTTCCTAACTTCTAGTTCTCTTCTCTTTTGGTTTATTCTACACATAGCAGGAAAATTACTACCTCTATAACACAACTTCTTTTCTTAAAGTTCAATTCAATTCAATTCATTAACATAAAGTGTGTTATTTGTTTCAGTGGTAGAGTTCCGTTACTCCTCAGTTGCATATAACACCCCGTGCTCGTTACATCATGTGGTCCCCTTAATGCCCAACACCCAGTTGTACCATCTCCTGCCACCTCCCCTCTAGCAAAACTTAGTTTCCTATAGTTGAGTCTCTTACAGTTTGTCTCCTCTCTGATTTTGTCTTATTTTATTTTTCTCTCTCTTCCCCTATGACCTCCTATTTTGTTTCTTAAGTTCCACATATGAGTAAAATCATATAATTATCTTTTTCTGATTGACTTATTTTGCTCAATATAATACCCTCTAGTTCCATCCCTGTCATTACAAATGATAAGATTTCATTTTTGATGACTAAGTAATATTCCATTCTGTGTGTGTGTCTGTGTGTGTGTGTGTGCGCGCACGCACGCGTGCATGCACACATCACATCATTTTTATCCATTTATCTGTTGAAGAACAACTCAACTCTTTCCATAGCTTGGCTACTGTGGATATTGCTGCTATAAACATTGGGGTGCAGGGACCCCTTTAGATCACTATGTTTGTATCATTTGGGTAAATACCTAGTAGTGCAATTGCTGGGTTGTAGGATAACTCTATTTTTAACTTTTTGAGGAACCTCCATACTGTTCTCCAGAGTGACTGCACCAGTTTGTGATTCACCAACAGTGTAAGATGGTTCCCCTTTCTCCACATCCTAACCAACATTTGTGGTTTCTTGACTTGTTAATATTAGCCATTTTGATGGGCGTGAGGTGGTATCTCATTGTGGTTTTGATTTGTATTTCTCTGATGCTGAGTGATGTTGAACATTTTTTCATGGGTCTGTTAGCCATTTGTATGTCTTCTTTGGAGAAATGTCTGTTCACGTCTTCTGCCCATTTCTTGACTAGATTATTTGTTTTTTGGGTGTTGAGTTTGATAAATTCTTTATAGATTTTGGATACTAGCCCTTTATCTGAAGACATTCGCAAATATCTTCTCCTATTCTGTTGGTTGTCTTTTGGTTTTGTTGACTGTTTCCTTTGCTGTGTAAAAGCTTTTTATCTTGATGAAGTCCCATTAGTTCATTTTTGCTTTTGTTTCCCTTACCTTTGGAGATGTGTCTAGCAAGAAGCTGCTGTAGCTGAGGTCAAAGAGGTTGCTGCCTGTGTTCTCCTCTAGGATTTTGATGGATGCCTGTCTCACATTTAGGTCTTTCATCCATTTTGAGTTTATTTTTGTGTGTGGTGTAAGGAAATGGTCCAGTTTCATTCTTCTGCATGTGGTTGTCCAATTTTTACACTATTTGTTGAACGTTTCGGTTTTGGTTGTTTACATGTCTCTAGGAATACACCCATTTCTTCCAGATTGCCTAATTTGTTGGCGTATAGTTGCTCATAATATGTGTTTAATATAATATGTAATATATTATATATACATATATAAATATATATAATACATATTACATATGTATTATATATATACATATATAAATATATATATATTTATACACACACATATAGAACTGTTCTTATAATTGTTTGTATTTCTGTGGTGTTGGTTGTGATCTCTCTTCTTTCATTTATTATTTTATTTGGTTCCTTTCTCTTTTCTTTCTCTTAAGTCTGGTTAAGGTTTTTTAATCTTATTAATTCTTTCAAAGAACCAGCTCCTAGCTGATCTGTTCTACTGTCCTCTTGGTTTCTGTTTCATTGATTTCTACTCTAATATTTATTATTTTCCTTCTCCTGCTGGACTTCGGCTTTATTTGTTGTTCTTTCTCCCACTAGCTCCTTTAAGTATAGGGTTAGGTTGTGTTTGAGACTTTTCTTGTCTCTTGAGAAACAAGATTCTTTCTGCCTCCTGGATTTGCCTGTTTCTTTCCCCAGATTAGGGAAGTTCTCCACCATAATTTGCTTCAAAATACCTTCTGCCCTCCCCTTTCCTCTTCTTCTGGGACCTAATTATTCTAATATTGTTTCACTTTATGGTATCACTTGTCTCTCAAATTCTTCCCTTGTGATCCAGTAGTTGTTTATCTCTTTCTCAGATGCTTTATTCTCCATAATTCTGTCTCTCTTCTGCCTTTTAGTTTTGACCTGATTAGATTTTAGTTCTTTTATTTCTTCAGAAAAGGATTCTCTAGTGTCTTCTATGCTTTTTTCAAGCCCAGCTAGTATCTTTATAAACATTGTTTTGAATTCTAGTTCTGGCATCTTACTTATATCCATATTGATTAAATGCCTGGCAGGGGGTACTGCCTCTTATTCTCTTTTGGGGTGAGTTCTTTCATCTTGTCATTATGTCCAGAGGAAAAAAATAGGTGGAAGAGAGGGAAAAAAAGCAAAAATGGCATCAATAACACCAGAAAAATATACATTAAACAAACCAGAAGAAATCAGAAAGGGGAAAAGGAAGAAAGAAAAGAAAAGAAAAAGAGAGAAGAAAATCAAACAGAAGGTGAAGAGAACAGAACAGAACAATAAACTAGATCCTGGGCATATTTTGGTCTGTTAGAAGAAACTAGATCACAAAATTGGAAAGAAAAACTTATGTACAAAAATGAAATTGGATACAGTGAAAGGAAGCCAAAACTTTTATATATAAAGTAAATGTAAAAATGAAAATTGAAAAAGACCTAAAAAATGAGTTGATAAAATAAGAAGTTATCTAGAAAGGAAAAAAAAATTAAAACCAAAAGACTAAAGAATCATGAGAAAAAGCCCACAAATTATGTATACTGTTTTCCCCTAGCACTGGAATTTTGCAGTTCCATATAATTGGTAAATCTGGTATTCCTGCTGGTCTTCTAGGGGAGGGGCCTGTTGCACTGATTCTCAGGTATCTTTGCCCAGGTGGAATTGCACCCTTTACCAGGGAACTAGGCCCACTCTGAATGGCCCTGGATTGCTCTTCATGGCTTTTGTTCCCTGAAGGCTTTCAGCACCAGTTTGGAGGACGAAAATGGTGGTGTCCCTATCTCCAGCACCAGAGCTGAAAGTTTGTGCCCCCACTCTTCAGTAAGTCCTCATAGAAAAGCAGTCAATCACTCCTGTCTCCCTGGTTTCTGCCCACACTGTGTTCATCCAGCCTGTGATTGGGCATTTTTATCTCAGGCATGCAATCCTGATTAGAGTCTCCAAACTTTACAGACTCCCGTGGAGTGCTGCTGCTCTGCTCCTCCTGGTGGAAGGACGAGGGTCTTGCTGAGGTTCTGCTGCTTGCTGGGTCTCTTGCTCAGAGTAGTCACCGCATCATGCAGAGGTTCATGGTTTATGGCAACACTGAACTCAGAGTCCACTCCTGAGCTCGCTGATTGCAGCTGGCTTCCCGCCCCGGATGCCTGGAAATTCAGCCACACTCCTGAACCCCTCTTCCTTTTGTGACCCTGGGGATCCTGAGACCACACTGTCCCACCTGGGATTCTTCTCCATTTCACCATCCCCAGGCAAAGATGTCCCCCACTGGAGCACATTTCTAAAAGTTCGGATTTAGGACCCACTGCTATATCACTTTCTGGTAGCCAGCAGACAGAGGCTCCCTCCCCCATGGCTTAGCTTCCCATATATTTCTTCGGATTCACTTCTTTGCATCCCCTACCTTGCAAAAAGTGGTTACTTTTCTATTTGTAGAATTGCAGCAATTCTTTTCCTAGATCTCTGGTTGAGTTCTCAGGTGTTCGGAATGATTTGAAAGCCATCTAGCTGAATTCCTGGGACCAGAGAAAATGAGGGTCCCCTACTCCTACACCATCTTACCTCTCTATAACACAACTTCTGCTTATCACTCTGTTACTTAAGAATATTCTGTGGCTTACCACTGCCCTCAGAATAAATATAAATTTCAGAAATAACTATAATGCCATCTATAATGCCACTTCTTTGAACTATGTTAATTATATACTTTACTCCTACTCTATAAGCTATGTTCATGTCCTCGAAGTCAATTTCATTCATTCAGTAAAAAGTGCCTGTGACTCTGGTAGGTGCTGGAGATGCAGCAATGAAAATTGAAGACACGGTCCTTGAGTGGAGTCTAGAAGGGCATGTACATAGGTAAAACAAGGTTTGGGGAAGTACAATATACTACTTGGGGAAGTACAACATACTACAGGATAGCAGAGGCACATAATAGCCAGGCTTGGCTTGCCAGAGAAGGCTTCTCGAAAGCAGTGACACTGACACTGAGGCCTGAAGTCATGGTGGGAATCATCCAGAAAAGAATGGCCAAGTGGTGCACCAAGAAGAAGGCAAAAAATGTGTGAAGATTTAGAGGTGAAACTGAGCATGTCCTATTTAAATAACTGAAAGAGATTTTGCTCTATTGGAATGAAGTATAATGATGCCTAAGAAAGGACCAGATAAATCTTGAAACCAAGATGAGAAATTTGGGTTTATTTTAAGAAAAATATGGAGCGTTTAGAAGTTTTTAAAGTAAAAACACAGTAAGCAGATTTGTCTTAGAAAGTACATTCTGGCTGATGTGTGCAGAATGGGCCAAGAAGAGAAGCAGAGGACCAGGTAAGACACTGCTTCCAGAACCCAGATATGAGTTTAGGGTGGCCTACCTTTGAGTAGTACCAGTATGGATGAAGGTAAACCAATAAAATTGAGGGATATTTGAGACAAAAATTGCAGGAATTCAAATTAACTGTAAATGTGGTAAGCCAAGGTTGAATCCCAAGTTTCTGTTTTGGGCAGCTGTGAGAATGATGGTATCATTTATAGGCACACTTTGGAGATACTGCCAGTTCAGTTCCAGATTACTGCAATAAAGCATGTAATGCCATGAAGTGAGTCAAATAAGTATTTTGGTTTCTCAGTAGATGTAAAAGGTATGTTTACACTACTGTAGTCTATTAAGTGTGCAGTAGCACTAGGCTAAAAGAATGTATGAACCTTAATTAAATAATACTTTATTGCTAAAAATAAGCTATCATTGTTGCTCTCAAAGACGTATCTTTTTTGCTAGTAGAGGGTCTTGCCTCAATATTGATAGTTGCTGACTGATTAGGGTGGTGGTTGCTGAAGGCAGCTGTGACAGTTTCTTAAAATAAGACAACAATAACGTTTGTTCCATCAGTGGACTCTTCCTTTCACAAACAATTTCTCTGTAGCATGTGATGCTATTTAATACTATTGTACCCAGCTTCTTTTCAAAATTGGAGTCAATCCTCTCAAATCCTGCTACTGCTCTATCAATTACATTTATATAATATTCTAAATCCATTGTTGTTATTTCAACAATCTTCAAAGCATCTTCACCAGTAGGTTCCATCTAGGAAATCACTCTACACATCCATAAGAAGCAACTCCTCATCCATTAACGTTTTATCATGAGTTTGCAACAATGCAGTCACATCTTCAGGTTCTCTTCTAATTCCAGTTCTCTTGCTATGTCCACCACATCTGCAATTACCTTATCCAGTGAAGTGCTGAATCCCTCTAAGTAATCCAGGAGGGCTGGAATCAACTTCTTCCAAAGTCCTGTTAATATTGATATTCTGACCTCTTCTCATAAACCATATTTGTTTTTAATGGCATCCAGAATGGTGAATCCTTTCCAGAAGGTTTTCGGTTTACTTTATCCAGATCCATCAGAAGAATCACTATCTGTGGCACTATTTTGTATAACCTTACAAAATCACAAAATATAATTCTCAGTCACACAATGTGAAGGTCAAAATTACTCCTTGATTCATGGGCTACAGCAAGGGTGTTGAGTTAGCAGACATGGAAACAACATTAATCTCATTGTACATCTCCATCAGAGCTCTTAAGTAACCAGATGCATGGTCAGTGAGCAGTGATAGTTTGAAAGGAATCTTTTTTTTTTTTTTTCTGAGAAGTAGGTCTAAACAGTGAGCTTAAAATATTTTGTAAATCCTGTTGTAAACAGATGTGCTATTAACCAGGTTTTGTTGTTTCATTTACAGTGTACAGACAGAGTAGATTTAGCATAATTCTTAAGGCCCTGAAGATTTGGAGGATGACCAATGAGCACACGTTTCAACTCACAGTAACCAACTATGTTAGCCCTTAACAAGAGAGTCAGACTGTCAGTGACCTCTCCTCTCTGGCTATGAAAGTCCTAGATGGTATCTTCTTCCAATAGAAGGCTGTTTTGTCTATACTGAACATCTGCTGTTTAAGTGTAGCCACCTTCATGAATGGACCTTCTGGAGAACTTGCTACAGCTTCTACATCAGCACTTGCTGCTTTCCCTTGTTTTTTGTAGAGATGACTTCTTTCCTTAAACCTCATTAATCAGCCTCTGCCAGCTTCCAATTTGTGTTCTGAAGATTCCTTATCAGCCTTCAGAGTACTGAAGAGAGAGCCTTGCTCTGAATTAGCCCTTGACTCAAGGGAATGTTGTGGCTGGTTTGATCTTCTATCCAGACCACTAAAGCTTTCTCCATATCTCCAATAAGACTCTTTAGCTAGCTTATTTGTGTGTACCTTGGAGTAGCACGTTTCATTTCCTTTAAGAATGTTTCCTTTGGGGGCGCCTGGGTGGCTCAGTGGGTTAAGCCTCTGCCTTCGGCTCAGGTCATGATCTCAGGGTCCTGGGATCTAGCCCCACATCAGGTTCTCTGCTCAACAGGGAGCCTGCTTCCCCCCTCTCTCTGCCTGCCTCTCTACTTACTTGTGATCTCTCTCTCTCTCTCTCTCTGTCAAATAAATAAATAAAATATAAAAAAAAAAAAGAATGTTTCCTTTGCATTCACAACTTAGTTGTTGGTGTAAGAGGCTTACCTTTTGGCCCATCTCGACTTTCAACATGCCTTCCTCACTAAGCTTAACCAGTTTTATAAAGTGAAAGACATGTAACTCTTCCTTTCACTTGAACACCTAGAGGCCCTTGTAGGATTTTGAATTGGCCTAATTTCAATATTTCTGTGTATCAGGGAATAGGGAGGACTGAGGAAAGGGAAAGAAACAGGGAATGGCTGGTCAATGGCACATTCAGAATATACATGTATGCTTGTACTAAAATAAGAAACAAAATGGAATGGATTTGAGGTTAGATATGATGGTTTAATTTTTGACAAGTTGATATTGATGTATCTATGAGTCTTCTTACTGAAGATATACTATATACAGATGAGGAAGCAGGCCTGAAAGCTTAGAGCAAAGATCTAGGCCCAAAATGTATTCTTGAGAAACCATCTGAAACTACAGATGGTGACTGAAGCACTAAAAACAGAGGAGTCCACTGAGGGACAATGAGAGAAAAGCAGCCTTTGAAGATTCATAGGCCTGAAGAGAACCAGCATGTACAAAAAGGTGTAGGATAAAGAGATGAGGTAGAAGACTGCAGTGGCATGGAAGCATCATGAAAAAAGGAGTTTCAAGAAAAGGCCAGCATTTTTTAAGTACTACTAAGAGCCTAAGTAAGACAAAGATGGAGAGTTGCACAATAGATTTAGCAATAAGGTAGTGCTGGTCACATTCTCTTTGCCTCCATCCCTCTTCAACGTGTTTTGCTCCCTGAAGTTTGAAGATGAGTGGCCTCAATGAACTCTATGCATTCTATCTCCTGTTTGAGTTAGACCAATAGTGAGCACTGGCAGGAGATGAGAAGGAGGAAAGGAGGAGAGTGAATGGGAATATTACCCCTCAGCTGCTACTTTGTGGGTTAGCTGCAGGCTATGCACTCCTTGACTAAGGTCACAGTTTCTGTCAGGCAGGTGGATCTGTTTATCCCTTTAGGGCTAGGGTGGGCAGGAGCTTCCTGCATTGTTTAGCTCTGGAATACTGTGCCATCTCTTGAGCATTCACTATGCTCTCGCAAAGGCCTTTATTTCTCTTTATGACATTCTCTCCAAATTATTCCAACTCAAATACCCCATCTCTTCCCTAGTGGAATTGACTGACACAAGGGTCATTTGTGACTTTGGTGAGAGTCCTTTCAAGGGTGTTGTGAAGGCAGAAGCCAGATTACAGGTGGATCAAAGAGTAAGTGGGAGGTGAGGAAGAGGAAAGGACAGGTAGAGTATTCTTTCTAAAAGGTGAGCTATCAAAGGATGTGGAGAGAATGGGTAGGGACCACAGAGAAAGATATGGAGAGGTTTTGTACATTTTTCTTTTTATGTTGGGAAGACTTGAAATAATCATTTCATTATTTGCAAAAATAGGTTGGCATAGAAAATGATTTTAAGGATACAGGAGGAAAAAAAGGAAGAGGTGAGAGGAAATAGGACTCCTTAATAGAAAGGCTTGTCTTCAACAGAAGAGGCCACTTTCCATCATCATAGGAGGGAAGGAGGAAATGATGGTTGATATGTGGGAAGTCTATAATCAGAATGGGAGATTGAAGCTATTCTACTCTGATGGCTTCTCTTTTCCTCATGAAGCTGAAAGCAATGTCACCTGATGTAAGTGAGAGTAAGTGATGAGATGGGAGACTTAATAAGAAAAGAGAAGTTCTAAGTATTTTGATAAAAGGGTAAGGGAGCTTTGTCAGAACTCTGAGAACACAGTTGCGTCTGAAAATTTTGGCTAGCACCAATCTGCAAGTATGTGCGAAGTTCTTCCAGAGGCCCTGAGTAACATGGATATGCTTTCAGAAAAGATGAAGAATTAGATCAGCCAAGTGGGGTTTTTCTAAGTACTCAGACTGAAGGACAACAGGAGAAGAGGGCTGAGGAACTAGGAAGCAAGTATTTGAAATAATGAAGCATGGAATTCATATGAATAGGCAACGTAGCAAAACAAAGAGAGGAGTCAGTAGACTAAATGTCCCTGAAAGACTGAAGACAGATGTGTGGGTGCTAATCAGGTAGGGCTGGTGATCAGAGAGCTGAATGCCCACGTTTAATATTTCAGTATAGCTCTTCCAAAAGCTGACTAGGTCCTGGATGAAACCAGGTGGCTGATGTGGAGAAAATATAAAGGTCGCTGGACGTGAGGCTTACAAGATTATCCACAAGACGGCTACCATTCCTCAGATGATGTCTCCTTGGAATAACCTGAGCTTGATTCTTTTTTAATGCATATAATTTATAATTAATGCCTCATAAGCCATTTATCAAATTACATTATATCACAAATATACATGGTAATATTTAAATGTGAGAGGGTCATTCTTTACTGTGCAATTTGATTCCAGTTTTCTGGGTCAATTAAATCCTTTACTTAAACATATTAACTTCAGAAATATAGTTGTTTTTTTTTTCCAAAAAAGAAAGCAGGTGGGTTTCTTAAACCAGGCTTCTCAGAAAAGTTCCTCATTTGGTTTTCTAATTATAAAGCACAGAAGGAAGGTTTGGTTTGAAGTTTTAATTTACCAGAGCTATACAGGATTAGTTTTTCTACATGCAATCCAGTATTTGACAGTTGTTAAATATTTGCTTTAACCGTGAATTTATTTTGAGTACAACACAATTGCACCTACTATCTCTGCATGACTCTTTTAGGAATTGGCATACACTCATAATATTTAAGTAGAACAATGAATGATTTAAAAATAGAAAATGCACAAATTACTGTACTCCCTTGGAAGCATATAAGCTTTGACAGAAAGTGGAATAAGGTGGTTGTGTAAAGAGCTTCAACATAATTTTTTTCAAAAAACCTTTTATTTTTATTAGCTTTAAATATATTTAGCTCTTCAGTGCAATCTCTTTGGAACATTCAAAATCCAGTAATGTGTATCAGCCTATGATAATGGGCTGTAATCTTTCCCTTTTGAAATAATAGCAGGTTATTATTAATAATAAATATTATATATGTGATTATAAAATATAGATCCATATATTTTAAATTTATAGACATACACAGATTCATACATAGGGCATTATGTCTGTGTGTGTATATAAACCTAGATCTGGAGATATATATATATATGCTTATATACACTTGTTCTGGTCTTGGTATATAACACTACTAATATTTGTTGAAAAGTTGTGACAGATGCATTTTCTTGCCCAGTATTTTTGTGACCAATGAGTAAATTAGGTGATGGAAAAAGGTGATGGAAAACAGTAGGTTTCTGGTTAGAAATAAAGAAATAGTGTCTCTTGGTGCCAAGAAAACAGATATGTTCAGTTGAATGAACATGAACTTGGTCACATTAACTTCATGATTTATATCAACTGTGACAACCATTCAGTCATTCATGAAACATTTATTGAAGGTCCACTGTGTGTTAATCTCTGCAGATAAAATAAGATGTAGCATTTGCCCAGTCTGGAGTAGGCGTGTAACTGATCTAGTTACATTCAGTATTTGTATACTACCCGTGAAAATTATGTATATTTACACTGGAAATATTTTTTTATGAACCAACCAGTCTATGCTATTCCCAGGAATAAAAAGTTTTAGTAGTTTTTAATTATAAATCACACTGCTTTTCATACATCACTCCTATTTGTACTGTCCTTTTAATCCAGAGCATATCTTTTATTTTTTAATTTTTAAAAATTTTTATAAACATATAATGTATTATTAGCCCCAGGGGTACAGGTCTGTGAATCGCGAGGTTTACACACTTCACAGCACTCACCATAGCACATACCCTACCCAATGTCCATAACCCCATCACCCTCTCCCTACCCCCCTACCCCTGGCCCCCCTCAGTTTGTTTTGTGACATTAAGAGTCTCTTACAGTTTGTCTCCTTCCTGATTCCATCTTGTTTCATTTATTCTTTTCCTACCCCCCAAATCTCCCCCCGAATTGCATATCCACTTCCTCATATCAGGGAGATAATATGATAGTTGTCTTTCCCCAATTGACTTATTTCGCTAAGCATGATACCCTTTAGTTCCATCCACGTCATCGCAAATGGCAAGATTTCATTTCTATTGATGGCTGCATAGTATTCCATTGTATATATACACCACTTCTTCTTTACTCATTCATCTGTTGATGGACATCTAGGTTCTTTCCATAGTTTGGCTATTGTGGACATTGCTGCTATGAACATTCGGGTGCACATGCCCCTTTGGATCACTACGTTTGTACCTTTAGGGTAAATACCCAGTATTGCGATTGCTGGGTCGTTGGGTAGCTCTATTTTCAACTTTTTGAGGAACCTCCATGCTATTTTCCAGAGTGGTTGCACTAGCTTGAATTCCCACCAACAGTGTAGGAGGGTTCCCCTTTCTCTGCATCTTCGCCAGCATCTGTCATTTCCTGACTCGTTAATTTTAGCCATTCTGACTGGTGTGAGGTGGTATCTCATTGTGGTTTTGATTTGTATTTTCCTGATGCCCAGTGATGTGGAGCACTTTTTCATGTGTCTGTTGGCCATCTGGATGTCTTCTTTGCAGAAATGTCTGTTCATGTCCTCTGCCCATTTCTTGATTGGATTCTTTGTACTTTGGGTGTTGAGTTTGCTAAGCTCTTTATAGATTTTGGATACTACCCTTTATCTGATATGTCGTTTGCAAATATCTTCTCCCATTCTGTCAGTTGTCTTTTTGTTGACTGTTTCCTTTGCTGTGCAAAAGCTTTTGATCTTGATGAAGTCCCAATAGTTCATTTTTTCCCTTGCTTCCCTTGCCTTTGGCGATGTTCCTAGGAAGAAGTTGCTGCAGCTGAGGTGGAAGAGGTTGCTGCCTGTGTTCTCCTCAAGGATTTTGATGGATTCCTTTCTCACATTGAGGTCCTTCATCCATTTTGAGTCTATTTTTGTGTGTGGTGTAAAGAAATGGTCCAGCTTCATTTTCTGCATGTGGCTGTCCAATTTTCCCAACACCATTTATTGAAGAGGCTGTCCTTTTTCCATTGGACATTCTTTTCTGCTTTGTCGAAGATTAGTTGACCAGAGAGTTGAGGGTCTATTTCTGGGCTCTCTATTCTGTTCCATTGATCTATGTGTCTATTTTTGAGCCAGTACCATACTGTCTTGATGATGACAGCTTTGTAATAGAGCTTGAAGTCCGGAATTGTGATGCCACCAACTTTGGCTTTCTTTTTCAATATTCCTCTGGCTATTCGAGGTCTTTTCTGGTTCCATATAAATTTTAGGATTATTTGTTCCATTTCTTTGAAAAAAGTGGATGGGATTTTGATAGGGATTGCATTAAATGTGTAGATTGCTTTAGGTAGCATAGACATTTTCACAATATTTGTTCTTCCAATCCATGAGCATTGAACATTTTTTTTAAAGTATTTTTTTTTTAATTTATTTGTTAGAGAGAGAGAGAGTGAGCACAGGCAGACAGATTGACAGGCAGAGGCAGAGGGAGAAGCAGGTTCCCTGCCAAGCAAGGAGCCCGATGTGGGACTCGATCCCAGGACGCTGGGATCATGACCTGAGCCAAAGGCAGCTGCTTAACCAACTGAGCCACCCAGGCGTCCCAGCATTGAACATTTTTCCATTTCTTTGTGTCTCCCTCAATTTCTTTCATGAGTACTTTATAGTTTTCTGGGTATAGATTCTTTGCCTCTTTGGTTAGGTTTATTCCTAGGTATCTTATGGTTTTGGGTGTAATTGTAAATGGGATTTAAAATTTGTAAGAACTGCTGGTAATCTTACTTATTATGACAATTAGTTTATAAAATACCTGACTTTTTTAAAAAAACCAGTTACATGATAATTATTTTTTAAAAAATTTATTTAAAAAATTTTATTTATTTATTTGAGAGAGAGAGAGAGAGAGAGCTCAAGCAGGAGCAGCAGGGAGGTGCAGGGAGAGGGAGAAGCAGATATCCCCCTGAGCAGAGTCCAATGTGGGGCTAGATTCCAGGACCCTGTGATCATGAACTGACCAAAGGCAGAAACTTAACCCACTGAGCCACCCAGGCAACCCTAGTTATATTTTAAATATCAAATATTTGGTTATTCATTTATATATTCACTAAAAACATTTCACAAGGTCCTCAGGAATTAAGTAATATTCCCACTACTTCAGCATTAGCCACTCTATTATTAAAATAGAGCCAGGGCCTTGTGGGGGTTCTAGTCGGAGGCTGTAATTTTCAGGCCTGGAATGCTTGTTCAAAGTAGAGATAGTCTGGGCCTTAGTTCAGGATCTGGGATACAGACTTGGAAACTTCATTTTAAAGAAATCATTCCAGGTGATTCTGAAGCACATTCTCAAGTCTCATTCTGGTGAAGAGTGTTTTTGAATACATCTTTTGAAATGTTTATCAGACTGTCATTCCTCTTCTTAAAATTATCCAACAGCTGCTCCCCAAGTTTAGAAAACGTTCAAACTCCTTGACATAGCGCCTGCCTTCCTGTCTAACCTCATTTGGCCAATTTTTCTCTAATTGGTGAATCTGTGATTTTATTGGCTTGCTCTGCTCCTGAAAGGCAGCAACCTCATAGTGTGCTCGGGACCTTTGCCTTTGCTGCTCCCTCTGCTCGGACTTCACCTTCCCCATATTTTCTCATTTGGGCCTCAACTCAAACACCACCTCCTCAGTACGCTTTGGCAGACCACCCCAACTCTGGGATTCTTTATTCAATGCTTCCTACAATTGCCTGATAAGACAAACCTGGGACATGTGTAAAATAATGGATTTGTAGGACTCACCCAGGATGTCATCAATCAGCAATTCCAGGAGACAAGCTCAGGAATCTGTATTTTTAATAAGTCACCTGGGTGAGGGGCACCTGGGTGGCTCAGTGGGTTAAGCCTCTGCCTTCGGCTCAGGTCTTAATCTCAGGGTCCTGGAATCGAGCCCCACTTTGGGCTCTCTGCTCAGCAGGGAGCCTGTTTCCCCCTCTCTCTCTCTGCCTGCCTCTCTGCCTACTTCTCATCTCTGTCTGTCAAATAAAGAAAGAAAAAAAAGTCACCTGGGTGAGTCATTATCAGGCAAATCTGGAAAACTGTACTATCAAGGGTCCTAATTATTACCACAGAGGCTATCACTATCAAAAAAGAGCTTTGTGTGGGTGAAAGCAGGAACTTTGGGTTATTCCAAGCTCTGTTATCTCGTAGAAATGGTTCAGTAACTATATCTTGGCTGAATTGATGATACATGAGTCTAGGGGAAGATCCAAGTCTGGTGGTTACATGGAAGTAACTGGAACTATTTTTTAGGGTTTAACCATTGCTGTTAAAGATGGAGTTTAATTTTTAAAGGTTGATGTGAAGTGATTTGAAACTTCTAGCAACAAAATTATTATAGTTTGATACTAAAATAAAAGTCACTTTTCTCCTATACATAGGCCTCTTGGTGGGACTTAAAAGGGCTCCATGTTGGAGATTTCTCCTGTCATCATCATCTGGTCAAGAGGAAGCACTTGTGTCATTTGTCATAATAAATTCTGGGAGTCCAGACCATTTTCGACTCAGGGACTCAGCCTCTTTTTCCTGCTTGTCCATCAGAGCAGCTGGTCTTTTACTTTTAGACATTTCTAGGTGTGAGTCTGTGTTCCATGATTTGAGGGGACATAGGTCAAGATCACTGACTGGTCTTACCAAAGTCTCTGCAGCAGGCAGAAAAAAGGGGGTTGTACCAAAATGACTTGAGAAAGTCACAGCACAGAGAACAGGCTAGTGTAAGTACAGTGTGTGGTAATAGAGGAAGATCCAAGTAGCCAGAGGCCAGAACATACCAGGTTCTGTAAGCCAGATAAAGAAGTTTTTAAGGGGCACCTGGGTGGCTCAGTGGGTTGGGTCTCTGCCTTCAGCTCGGGTCATGATATCAGGGTTCTAGGATCAAGTCCAGAGATGGCTCTCTACTCAGCGGGGAACCTGCTCCCCCCTCCCCCCGCCTGCCCTCTGCCTACTTGTGATCTGTCAATAAATAAAATCTTAAAAAAAAAGTTTTTAAGTTGATGGGTTAGAGGGAGGAGGAAAAGAAAAAAAAAGAGGAATCAGGGCTGATGCCTCAATATTATCAACTGAGTCTGCCCTAGTCATTATAAAAACAAAGAAAAATTAGAAAAGAGGAACCCTGACCTCTTATGAGAAGTCATGTAGCCTGACATCAGGCAGATACTTTTCAGTACATGCCCACTAAACTTTTACACAACATTTGGCTACTGGACTATCAAGTTTCAATGTTCAATTTCTGAAAATTAAACATTTTAGCTAGTCATTTAAAATGCTGAAATTCCTGCCATTTGCAGTGCTCCTTTCTTTGTCACCATCCCGGTTGCTCTGGGTCAGAGGCTGCCTCATCGTGTGCTTGAATTTCAGCCAGGTTGAGAAGTTAAGGGCTTACAGATAGTCCTCTGTGCTTTAAAATGATCTAAACTGTGTAATGGTCAACAAATGACTCAAAGAGGAAAGTCAGGAACTTCATTCTAGACTTTCAAGTATTGGGAGCTCAGAAGAGGGCTGTGAGCATCCTTGGAGTCCGTATTCCCTCTGAAGTTGCACCTCATGACCAGAACCATCAGTAAGAGGAGTGCAAATGTCTATATTTGGTCAAGTGAATTGGAGGCTGGAATCTGGAGGAAAGCCACGGAGAGAAAGGAAACAAGTTCAATTTGTACAAAGAAATGAAAGTGTGATGAGTAAAGAGGAAGTCGTAAGATTTCATGAGTTCCAGAAAGAATCTTTCTTTTCCCCTGGCTTGTCAGAATGTGGCCGAATGAGAAGCCTGGGACTACAGAAGAAACTCACGGGACCTGGAGAACCAATAGAAAGCAGAAATATTGGATGTTAAAACCCTGTTTGGGGGCATCTGGGTGGCTAAGTGGGTTAAGCCTCTGCCTTCGGCCCAGGTCATGATCTCAGGGTCCTGGGATCGAGCCCCGAATCGGACTCTCTGCTCAGTGGGAAACCTGCTTCCCCCACCCCCACTGCCTTCTCTGCCTACTTCTGATCTCTCTCTGTCAAGTAAATAAATAAATAAAATCTTAAAAAAAAAAAGAAAGAAAGAAACCCTGTTTTGTGGTTCGGTGGTTAAGAGTGTGGGCTCTGGAGCTCAATTGCCTGCTTCAAGACTGTTTTCTTTCCAACAAGTTGTGTCTCAATTTCTTAACCTGTGAATGGGAATGATAATGCTCCATACCTCTTAGCTCTCTAAGGATTCAATGAGTGCACATGTGTGTAGTACTTAGAATACAGCCTACACTATGATGCACACATAAACACAGGTATCAGAGACCCTTGGGATCCCACTCAAGGGGCTTCCCCAGGTACACTTGCCAAGATGACACTAGTGGACAGGCCAGTTCCTTCCACTTTGACACTTGTGATTTGTATATAGAAGATCTATATAGGTGATCCGTACGGGTGATCTGAAAAGACTAGCATCTCTGAGACAGAACCAATCAAAAGCAAGACTCACATGGGATAGTGTTAATAAAACAAGAGGCTCAAATAGGATTATGTTAACCTGGGAGCACAGGGACAGACAGAAAAGGGAGGGAACAGCAAAGCAAGACAGTCTTGGATAGCCTGGTGAAAGCAAGCAGGAGAGAGCAAAGTTGAAGGAAAGAGGAGTCAAATGGTCAGGCTCAGGGTGAGCAGAATCATTTAAAACAGATGATAAGGCAGAGGCTATATTGAATAAATAGATAGCCAGATAAGTGGATCTAGATAGATAAAGGACCTAACTCTTTTAAGAGATACTGGTAAGTGAAAAGAATCAGGTTTGGCTACAGATGTAAATATGGGAGGAAAAGAGAAATGATGTGTTGAAGCTGACAGACTGCTCACTTCAAAAAGATAAAATGTGTTATAGTGTCACCCACGGAGAGAGAAGCCAGACCCTGGTTAGAAGTCAGTTCTAACTGTTCTCCAAAAAATTCATTGAGATTCGAAGGGTTAATGTGGAAAAGGGTGTTATTAGTGACAGGAGGCTTTTGGTATTCTTCCTAATACCCAAGGCACAGACCAAACATGCTGCTCCAAGCATAAGGCTAAGACGGTAAATTTGAAAGAAACGGCTAGAAAACGTGTCTAGTTGTGTCTGCCACATCTTTGTGTGCTCAGTTTAAACTGATTCAAGTGAAAAATCCTGGCTGATCAGCTTTCACAGCTGCTTTGCCATAGGGAGCAGCTGCTGCTGGTGCCAAACGGAATACTCACGTAGAATGCCAACAGGCGACAGGGTACGACATCAGACTCAGGGCAGAAAGTGCTAAGCACAGTGGGAAACAGTGTTTCAGGTTTCTGAATTGGTACTTTTTTTTTTTTTTACTTTATTTAAGCTTTATTTAAACATATGATGTAACCCCACCACCCTCACCCAACCCCTCTTCCCCCCACCCCCCTCAGTTTGTTTTATGACATTAAGAGTCTCTTTTGGTTTTTCTCCCTCCCGAATTGGTACTTTTTAAAAATTTAACTGTATTATTTTTTTATTGAGGCATAATTGACATACATTATATTAGTTTCAGGTATACAACATAATGATTTGACACTTGTGTATATTGTGAAATTATCACCACAATAAGTCTAGTTAACATCCATCTCCATCCACACAGAATTTTTTTCTTGTGATAATTTTTTTTCTTGTGATAATTTTTAAGATTTATTTTCTTAGCCACTTTTCAAACATTCAATACAGTAGTATTAACTAGAGTCACCACACTGTGCATTATATCTCCATGACTAACGTTACCACTAGAAGTTTGTACCTTTTGACTCCTTCGCACATTTGCCCACCCCCAACACCGAGCTTCTGGAAATTACCCATCTGTTCTCTGTATCTACAAGCTTGTTCTCATTCTTGTTCTTGTTTAGATCCGTATAAGTGAGGTCACATAGTATTTGTCTTTCCCTCTCTGACTTATTTCATTTAGCATAATGCCCTCAAGTTTAAATTGGTGCCTCTTCTAAAAGCCAAAGGTAGATAAGCAGAGATGGTGGAAGTATTTGTCGAGTACTTTTGTCAATAAGCTGTAAGACACATCAGGCTTGACTGTTTCTGCTTGCTTCCACTGGAGCAAGAGTTTCCAGGATTAAGTTCCAGGACATGGTCAAGTGTAGGTAAAGCAATGTCACTAATACAATTACATTCAGCAAAACAGGACTCACAATTTAACCAAGGACCATAGAAAACTGAAGGATGAACCAAAGAAGGGTTGGCCACTGTTGAAATCATAAAATTCTCAGGCTCTTGGTTTTATTATCAGCATGGCTGATAATATTTCAAGGTATCTAGATTTCCCGCCCAGGCATTTGAAACCAGAACTGGGTTTGGGAGTAGAGATGAATTTAAAAGAAAATGGGAACAGGTTGATAGTGGAAGTAGAGTTAAGATACTTTGTGTTTAGGGAGGCTGAATTTTCCGTATGAACAGGGAGAGAGATAAGGGAAGATCAAAAACATAACACCTAAGCAGCAGGCAAAGAAAAAAATCTAGTATCAGAAGTGTGGATCTGCCAGTGGGAGGAAAGGTAGAGTCAGGAAAATGGAGGGCTGTGAGGGATGGCCTACTGGATGGGGGTGTCTAGAAATGTCCCCAAAGGCTAAAAGGTGTGTAGGTGGAGAGAGTGTTCTGAAACAGCAGCCGCTGAACTCATGGTTGAAGAAAGCTTATTAAGGGGATGGTGTGCTTTGGGATCAAAGTCTGGAGCAAAGTCAGACTAGAAAGACATTCAAAAAGTCATCAAGGATTCCTAAGATAGCAAGATCAAGAAGCAAAGATAAGGTAAAAAATCAACATGCCATCCCATTCTTTTCAAAATTTTTATCCTTGGATTTAACTCTGCTTATTGAACTAAAGAATTTTAAAAATTAGCAAAGCTCTTAGAACTTCTAGTGATTAACTCTGGCTTTCTTTACTCTTCTCACCTCACAAACAGTTATATAAGAGGTGATTTTAAATACACATCATTTAGAACAGATTAATGTATTATAGGAAGCAATGTGGGTTAGCAGGAAACTGATTTTCTCTTTATCGGAATATCATCATCTTCATAAAGCATTCCTTTTTTTTTAAGCTGAAGAAATATAGTCCATGTTGCAAAATGAGTCAAGATAATCTGAGTCTGAAAGTAGGAAGAAAGGGGCAGAAATGGAGTATGTAGCCCAGAGGACCATAATGCAGGCCTTGCTGAGGTTACTAATTTCAGTTCATATAGGACCTGAGCATCTGGGGCCAGATTTGCCTAGTAGGTGCAGGAAAGAAAACTGAAATGAAATATAGGAAAGTTAAAATTACATATAAATGGATCAAAAACCCCTCCTATTTTGCCTAGATTGATGCACTGTCAAGGACTCTGCCTCATAAGCATTAAGAATGGCTTCTGAGGGGCACCTGGGTGGCTCAGTGGGTTAAGCCTCTGCCTTTGACTTAGGTAATGATCTCGGGGTCCTGGGATCAAGCCCCACATTGGGCTCTCTGCCCAGCGAGGAGCCTGCTTCCCCCACTCTCTGCCTGCCTTTCTACTCTCTGACTTGTGATCTGTCAAATAAATAAATAAAATCTTTAAAAAAAATGAATGGCTTCTGAGTGATTCCACCCCATAAGGCTCAACATAAAACCTGACATCTTATGCAGTTCCTACCCTCTGATTTTGTGATCTAAACTAAATGATTCCAGGATTCCTAAAATAAAAATCTGCAATCTGATTCACGAATATTAAATTTTAAGATGCTGGCAAATATTAGTTTCTATAGAATAAAAAATCTGTAGAACATTTTCTAAACCCCTATGGAATGTATTGTCTCAGTAATCTGGAAAAACAAGGTGCTCTGACAAAAGGAACCAGATACTGTTTTCTCAAAATACTGTCCTGACTCGGGCGCCTGGGTGGCTCAGTCAGTTAAGCCTTTGGCTCAGGTCATGATCCCAGGATCCTGAGATGGAGTTCCCCTTTGGGCTCCCTGCTCCATGGGGAGACGTCTTCTCCCTCTACCCCTCCCCCTGCATGTCTCTCTCTTTCCCCCACTCTTTTTCTTTCTCTGTCAAATAAATAAATAAAATAAAAAAAAAATACTCTCCTGACTTATGTTAAGACTTTCCATTAAAAAGTCAGTGTCAAATTGGTGAGAATGTAACAGATTGCCAAAGTTCAGTTGTATTTTAAAAACTGACTTTTAACATAATATAAAAAATAAAGATAACACTGACTGTATTGACTTCGTGAAGGAATTTTTCATAGAGAAGACTTACAGATCACTGAGGAATTGCCGTTAATGTTAATTAAATGGGTACATAGAAGTTTTTTTAACCAAACACAACCCCTCAATTTTTTTTAAACAACAGGAAAGAATAATATTTTCTCTAAAAGTTCCAGAATGTAAGCCCATATACTGGAAAGAAAAGTTTGCATACAGGGTTGTTAAAGCTGCATAAAAAGGTTTTAGAAAGACTTTGATCAAAGCAATACTATGAATCAGAACTGTCATATTTCAGATATTTTTTCTCATTATCATTCATTGTGTTTTTTAATGTCAACTTTTACTGTAT
Source organism: Taxidea taxus jeffersonii (assembly GCA_003697995.1). Taxonomy (NCBI): domain Eukaryota; kingdom Metazoa; phylum Chordata; class Mammalia; order Carnivora; family Mustelidae; genus Taxidea; species Taxidea taxus. The sequence goes on along the minus strand of ML106209.1, from coordinate 137,979 downwards.
TTTGTTGATACTAGTTTTTTATAATATCTATACTTTTCATCATCTTTTTTCCCAAAACTTCCATGTACACAAAGTGGGTATCTTTGTTCTGGAGAAAATGACTTAGAGCAGTGCTTCTTAAACTGTCTACACTGAAGATGTAGATTTTCTGATGTTTGTTTTTGTTTTCAATTGTGGATCAATTCTATTATATAACAGTGGAAAGGAATTACTGGTAAAATGAAACTAATAAAGCAAAGGTGTATAGATATAAGCCACATTTTTATTATTAAAGTTAGTAGTTATTCTATTCTATCAAATTGCTATAAAAGTTTTTAAATGCTTACTCCCAATGTTTCTTTTCATGGATTGGCATTGGTCCAGAGTTCACAATCTGAGTAGTACTGACTTGGAGGGTTCAGATTAACCAAAACTATTATGATTACCCACAGTACAGAGAGCCATTTGAGTGATAGGGATCCTATCTTACTCTATATAGTAGCTACAGAAATAAATAATATCTTTTACTTATAATAGCATTCTTTCATTTCCCAAGTATTTGCATGTTCATGCTCCCATTTATCTCCAGGACATACTGTGGCAGGTAGTCAAAAGCTTATTATTTTATCATCAAGAGGCCAACATATCTTCATCACGGAAATGCATCTACTTAAGTGCACATGTTTTAGCCTACTGCTTGATAGTATTATGCTATAAAAATCTGGATAGAACACACCATATGCAAAAAAATAAAATAGAATAATTAAAAAAAAAACACACCGTATGCAAACCACACAGTGAACTGAGTTACTGACCTTTTTATTCAATTCAGAAAACATTTATTGAATGTTCATATGTGGCATGCACTGTCCTTGACTTCACATGTGGGGAATTTGAGAGGCAAATAAGATGTTCCTTGCAGTCTGGTAGGGCAGATGAGGCATGCTATCAGTATGTTTACTGCAGGGCACTAAACCAAATGCTGTGAAGACTTCAAAAGTAAAGGCTAATTTTGCTGGAGAAAGTAGCATTTGGGTTTGGTCTTAACATAGAGTAGCTGTTGAAGTTGATGCAAGGGAATTCTACTGAAGAGGTAGAATAACAGCAACAAAGTCAGAGAAGTATGAAAAAATAAGGGAAATCTACAAACCAGTTCATCCTAGCTGGGCTTTGCATATGTAAGGGTGTAAGGATAACTTCTGAGAAATAAAGCTAGGATAGCAGATGTTTGCTAAATCATGGAACAGTGAGCTAGGAAGCTAAGGGGTCTGGGTCCCACTATTGTCCCACAGATACAAATGATTCACTGAGTGGAGTCTCTCTGCTCTCAACTCTACTCACCCTGACTTAACCCTTAATCACAATCCCCAGAATGCAATCTGAACCATATAAAGGGTAGCAAAAATAGACATTACAGAACACATGATGGGAAAACAAAAAAGAGAATTCCATTAGGCAATACACAACAAAACTTGACAAAAGTCATGATTAAACACGTATGTCCTTCTGAAAAACTTACGAAGTTTCTTACTGGCTACAAATATAATGCATTTTTAACATTCCCTTTTATTTCCTAGTGCAATTGAAAATCTCTTTTCCTGTGTAATTTTGCATTTCTGTATGCCTCATCCCATTCAGTAGACAAGACATTATCATTAATATCATCTTCCTTAGAATCTACACAGAAAAGGTATGAATAATATTCAGATTTCTTTCTTTTTCTCTGATGTGAATGGTGACATGCAGAGATATTTGTGACATGATTGCTGGCATTGAAATAGCCATGTGGTGTAAGGGGTAAGGGACCAGTGGGGCAAGCAGAAGAACCTGCTTGAGAGTTAAGAAGCAAAGACAGAAACAAGGATGACAGAAAACACAAGGTATTCAAGAGACAGAAGCAACAATCCTGAGCATGACCCTCAGATCTACTTTTAGCCCCAGAGCTACTCGGACTCTTTTTCTTAGATACCTACATAGTGGTCCTTTATAGCTTTATGTCTCTTTTATTTAATTTAGCTTTCATTAAAATGACTGTTTGATGATAAAGAAGCACTGCACTTCCTACCTGATTATAAAGGAAAAGGAAAATAGTAACTGCATAAATCGCTTTCAAAAATGCCCAAGTGACATAGAGCATAACAAAGGCCAGGTATTAATTGTATCCAGAATAATCCAGGCTGATCTTTCTCTCCCTACTTTTAAGGAAACAGAAGCTGGGCATATGTAGTTTTAGGTTGCAAAAGATTTACCCTTGGAAATTATACTTCCTAATAAAAGGGAACTGATGAAGGAAAAGGAAAGATTCTGGAAAATAACTGCATCAGCATGGTGGGTATATATACTGCCTTGCAGTTCTCCATGATGCCCCCTTTTAATGAAAGAGAATGGTGGGAAAAAAACCTAACACTACAATAGGTATATTCATTCAGATAGGAGTTTAGAATTAAAGTAAAAGAGATTGCTTTCTCCTCAAATAAAATAAAAATGTAAAGCTGATGTGTATATGATAAAAACCACAGAATCCTGATCCTGGAAATGGTCCCAGGCTTAGTAGGCTTAAGTATGGGAGATGGTGTGTGTACTCATCATAGAGATCCTTTCCATCAGCTACACTTTACATTGTCCATATTGTCACCTTTGGCCATGAAGGACGCCAGCACATATAGCACCCTCAGGAAAGCATAATGGGGGCTCATCGACATACCACCAAGAGAAGAGATAAAGCCACCAGCATGGGACAGAACAGCTCTCAGTTTCAGAACATTGCATTTTATGATTCAAAAGGGCTGGTGGCTAATAAAATTCAGTGATTATGACATGATTTCCCCAACCATACTTAAGGTAACACCAAGGTTACTCAAACCAAATATTTTAATGAATTCACAAAGACCAGAAACCATTTCTAAATTTCCCAGCTGTAAGAGTTCTAAAATATAACTATTACATTCAGCTCAACAGAACAGTAAAGCAAGAATGCTTATTGCTGGTGACATTCCAGGGAACAGTTAAAATTGCTTTATGGCCTTTGGTAATGAGAGTGGACAGCAGTATAACAATACATAATAAGGTGAGTTTAGTTTTATGTCCTGAGAACAATCTGCTTTACCCTTATGGTTCAGTTCTTTAAACTGTTTCTGTTTTAAGTAATTACAAAAGATAGCTGGCAAGTGACAGTTATAACCACTATAGCAAATGGACTTTGTTGTAGCATTGTAGTTGACCCCTGAGGACTATTATCTTAGACTTCTAGGGCATTTAGTGTAAGTGAGGATGGCACATGAAACAAATGCCTCCTGACTTACACTAGACTTACAAAGATCTCCTTCAAGTAAGACCAGCTCGAGATTGTGGCTGGTAGTGTTTTCCTAAGGATAGTACTTATAACCCTGGTTATGCTTGAGTTGCTATTAGGAGGTACAAGAAAAAATATACATTTTAATAGTCATGTATTTTTTTGGAAATTATCACATGATAATTCATATAAAGACCACATCAAACCTATGATTTCATAGATATGACTGCGTAAGATGAATAAATTTTATTTTATTTTTTATTTTATTTTATTTATTTATTTGTTAGAGAGAGAGAGAGCGTGAGCACAGGCGGACAGAGTGGCAGGCAGAGGCAGAGGGAGAAGCAGGCTCCCTGCCGAGCAAGGAGCCCGATGTGGGACTCGATCCCACGATGCTGGGATCATGACCTGAGCCGAAGGCAGCTGCTTAACCAACTGAGCCACCCAGGCGTCCCAAGATGAATAAATTTTAGAAGTCCATATGGGAAAGGCAAAAGTTCTGATGTTGGTATATAATGAATGAGGCAGTTAGTCTCCAAGATAGCTCCGTGGGCCTCAATTCCTGGGATTTATGCCCTTGAATAACCCCTCCCACACTGGATAGTACTGACACATAAACTACAGGCTCATTTAACC